>PVKE010000960.1:0-115274 GCA_004027555.1 Craseonycteris thonglongyai | reverse complement strand
CTTTCTCTTCCCCCTCCTCCTCCCCTCCCCCACCCCTCCTCTTCCTCTTTCTCCTTCTTTTTTTTTTAAGTTGTATTGTTTTGACAGAGAGAGAGGCAGAGAAAGACAGAGAGAAGGGGGAGGGCCCAGAGCTGTCGCCATAGTTTCACATCATCAGTTTTCAACATAGTTTCATTCCACAGGTGGGAGTGGGGCTGCACAGGGTGGGAACCAAACTGGGGGCCTCCCGCGTGGGAAACACACCCCAGTTCAGCATATGGGTCCACACGGGCAGGGGCCAGGACTTGATCCTCAGACCCCAAGGCTGCAAGGCGAGCACTGAACCCGCTGAGTCGTCCCGGCCTCGCTTGCTTTGTCCTTCTTGTAGCAACTTGGATGTGATGAAAGGATCAGAGTGGGAGCCTCTTCAAGGAGGCGCTGCAGGAGGCAGCTCATGGCGCCGACTGAAACAGATGGAGAGTTCAGCACGACCATCATCACAGACCTTGCTCTTCTCCCTCAGGTGGAAAGAAAAAAGCCCCCCAAAGCCTTTCCGATTTTACCACCTGTAGGCAGAAGGGGAAATGGAAAGGCACCCGCCTAAGAAATGACAGACCCAAGCACTCTGGAAAGAGCAGTAACCACCACTTCCTTGGCTTCCGTCACGCCTCTGTCACCGAGCCTGTCACCTCGCTGGCAAATGCTGGTACCCAGGTGTCTGTGACACCTAGCTCTGATGGCATATCTGGGCTCTCTTCTCGTCCCCAGCACGGCTTCCTGCTTTTGGTTTGGCATATGGTGCCTTTGTTAAGTAAAGCCAAACTCCATTCTATAAGGGTTGTCATCGAAATAAATATGAGGAAGTCACTTGCAGAGACAGCTTTTGCTTCCTCACTCTCTGTTCCTAGAGAGACGATATCACAAGACAGCATCGAGCTCTTTCCTGTGGGCACAATGTTGCCACAGCATGGACGTTCTGAGCCCCTCAGCAGGGCCCGGGCACCCCCAACATTGCAGAAAAGGAGCAGTAATGCTGAGGCAGACACGTGAGTGCAGGGGATTCCACGCTGAACCGAGAAGAGCAGGGCAGCCTTCCCACCCCTACAGCCCACAAGCAGCGGTAAAGCACAGGACACCGAAGACTGCAAGCAAACAACCCCGTCCAACTCTATTTATTAACGTGCTGCTTGTCTTTTGGATTCCAGCATCTTGTGGGAATATTTGGTTCTCAAATATTCTATTATAACTTTTGTTAGAACTAGCTTGGGGAGTAAGGGCAATTCTTCATCAAGAACTTCATTTCATGAAGCGTAGCTCTTTCTGATGCAGAAATCCCAGGGAATAAAGAATAAAAATTCATGAGGCTTTAAGCACAGTTTCTTCATTAAATAATTTCCACCAGCAGTCTCTTCAGCGAGCACACAGAGACAGCGGAGGCGCTCCCTGCTGGACAAGGGCCACCCGCTCGCCTGAGACCATTTCTTATGCCGAAGGACGGCAGCATAAGAGATGTCTGTCTGTCCACACGACAGCACTCGTGCGGCTGCTCCTCTGGGGGCCCGTGTGGACCGCAGAGGTGCTGCATTTTAGTGCTGATGCGGAGATCTCTGGTCATGGTCATGCTGTGCTAAGCTGGAGTGAGCTACATATTTTTAAAAATAGATTTATTTTATTGCTTTTGATGGAGACAGAGAGAAGGGGGAGGGCCCAGAGCTGTTTCCATAGTTGTACGTCATCAGTTTTTGACATGGTTTCATTACACACCGGTGGGCGGGGGCCGTGCAGAGTGGGAACTGGGCTGGGGGCCTCCTGCATGGGAGGCACGCCCCCTTGAGCCAGGGGCTAAACTGGGGGAGTCAAGAATCAAACTGGGGTCCTCCCGCATGGGAAGTACACCCCAGTTTAGCATATGCATCTGCATGGGCCGGGATTCGATCCTCAGTCCCTGGGGCTGCAAAGTGAGCACTTAACCCACTGAGCCATCCTGGGAGGTGTCCCCTGAGCTAAATATTTTAATGAGCAACACAACAAATGTAAGGAAAATGGCCCAACATACAGAGCACCCTTTCCCCTCTGAAGCCGTTGGTTTTAGTGAGAAGGACACAGCAGAGAATTTCTGGCTCTGAGATGAAAAACGTACATGTCAGGCCTCATCTGTCAGTCACTGGCTCAGAACGGTGACAGTTTTACATGGACAAATGGCTTGGAACAGATGGAACACGTCCCAACGTGGAAGAATTCACATGATGATTACCCCACATCACCCTGATTAAATCCGCTCGCTTGCACTCATCTGTAATGAGTGGTCATTAAAAGAGACAATGCTAAATATTCTTGAGGTAACTGACAGGCGGAAAGAGTTGCTTATTTATATTCAGATCATTCAGCCCCTCGAAAGAAAGTGCGATTCTCTTCCACAGGCAGTTAGGCTGACACTGGCTAGCTGTGCACGAGGTAATGATCATCTGCCTGCTTCCCCGCAGCGCACGGACATTGACTTTGGGATTCGAGTCCTCGTGAAAGTGAGCGATGGTTTTAATACCTTCCCCAAGTGAGTCTTCCCACTTCATTATCAAGGGAACAATTCGTGCTTTAAGGGACACGCACATGTATTAACATTATTGCATATTTAATAAGATCGTTCAAACAAGAAAGCAATAGACCCCGGGCTCACCCATGCAGACACCCTGCTGAGTCGACCAGGTAGCATAGCTCAGCCCTCGTTAAGGCCTATACGGAATGTCGTCCACCTACAATTCTCACCATTTCGGTGAGAAAGCGCCACACTTTTTCAGACTAATCCCTCTGTACTTTCATTTATGTGCTTCTTCCCTCTTGCTGATCTTTTGAACTTGAAATTTTTGTCTTTAATGTTCAGGTCACTTCCCTATACTTGTCCCTTCTTTTCCTCTTTTCCTCTTGGTAATAATGTAATTCTTTAGTCCTCTGAAGATTCTGAAATGCATTTGTATGGCAGCGAACAGAATACTGGAGCAATGCAATACACTGAAGTGAAGTTACACGGAAAGAACTGAAGTTACACAGAAAGAACTGAAGTGTTTTATGACGAGAATCCCGTATCTGTTACAAAGAGGACAGGGGAGCCATAGATGCCGCACTTGTGCCCCATGAATGACCTCCAGCCCCTGCAAATGACCTCCAGTCCCCATGGATAACCTCCAGGTCCCCCCAAATAATTTTCAGCCCCCACAGATAAGCTCCAGTCCCCGCAAACAACTTGCAATGCCCTCAATTTTATCTTCAGCTCTAAACTGAGTGGTGGGATTTCACATCCTTCCTTGTTTCTTCCCTCCCTCCCTTTTTCCCAGACTCTTCCTTCCCTCCTTCCTTTGATTTCTTCCTTGTTTTCATCCTTCCTTCATTCCCCCCTTCCTCCTTCTCTTCTCCCTCCTTCCCTCCCTCCTTCCCTTCTTCCTTCCTCTTTCCCTCCATACCTCAACACGTATTTACTGTGCATTGGAGGGACTGGGGAGGAGGCACTGTGCTAAGCATGGAGCACACAGTAACGCACATGACAATGCTTCTGTCATCTCGGAAATCACATGTGAGTGGGAAGAGGGAGTGAACAAGTCAGGAAGTAAACATTTCCACATAACAGAGAGCGAGGTGGTATTTCAGAGGAAAGGTCAGGGAAGGCGGAATCCTCCGGAGAGGAGGTGAGGGTTGAAAAGGCATTGTCTCTGGAGGCTGAGGGGGTGAACACTCAAAGGGGAGAGGGCAGGAGACAGCCATGCCCCCTTGAATCAGGACAAGAGCTTGCGGTGTCCCAGAAAAACAAGGCACCAAATGCTGCTATGTTGGGGGACAGCCTGAACAAGGATGAGGGGACAGGAGAATCGGGAGCAGGTGTGGTGTGGCCAGACCACAGCGGGGTGGGGGTTTACTCTGAAGAACAGACTTGGGGGTCAGAAACGGGCACGTGTGGAAGCAGGATGGCTAATGGGGAGGCCGCTGGCAGAGGTGGTTGGCTCAGCTTAGATTGGTGGTGGAACTCTGGAACCCACGTCTGGGTCTAGAATATCTACTGAAGGTGGAACCAACAGGGGCTTGCAGATGGCTTTGCCAGGAGGAGCGAGGGAAAGAGAGAACTCAGGAGTTACCCTGGGGTTGTGAGCATGATCCACCGTGAGGGTGGATGCCCGTCTTCCAGAAGGGGGAACGTGCAGGAAGGCTCACTTTCGGAGCTCCGAGCTGGGCATATTCATTCCATAGATGCCTGCTGCAGGGGGAGAGGTGACCAGGCAGTGGCTGGTGAATGTGGAGTGCTGGGAGCCACAGGACTGGGAAGACACATTTTAGATGTACGCACGTAGAGATGCTATTTAAAGCCACGAGACTGGAGAGAGGAGAGCTTGCCAACCAGGGGGTCCCATGCCCTCTCCTCGTGGAAGGTGGCCTGCGGGGAGCAGGGTGTGCAGACGAGCACGGGCACTTCTGAGCCAACCCTACCAGTCACGGAGCCTGGTCTCTAATATGGCTAATGGATTTGCTGTTTCATTTAGAAAATTTGCTCCTTTATTCATAAGGAAGATTGGTTAGAAGATTTTTCTGGTGCTTTATTTGATGAATTCGATTCTCCATGTTATGCTGGATTTATCAAAAAATTGTTGAGTTTCTCTTATTTTCTATGCATCAGAACCATTTAAATAGCATGGAAATGATCTGTTTCTTGGGGAATGAAAGAATTCACAGTGCAAGGATGTGAATCCTTAGCATTTATTTAGTGCTTACAATGCTAAGCCATTGACAGACACAGCCTCAGTGTGTCCTCTTGACAACTCGATGACAGCAACATTATCTCCACTTTAGAGACCAGTACGTGGAGGGGCTTAGAGGAGGGGACATGGCCCTCGGTCCATGGGTAAAAGTAGCATTTCCAAGACGTGGACCACAGTCTGACTCTGATCTTCTGTGTGTCCTTAGCCATTCGGTGTCACGACCTCCCAGTGTGACGTGTGTTGACATCAGGGTTCCTTCCGATGCTTCAGGCATGAGGATGGGACAGCTACTCCTCTCGCCTGCCAGGCATTCACTCCCTAGTCTTTACCCTGGAACCACCTCCTCTCCACCCTTATGGGTGTGTTCTATTGGGACTGTCCCCATCGCCAAATCCAGGCACTGGCATGTGACCCAGGTGTGACAGTTAACACGTCCACCCCCCTGACCAGGAAAAGTCATGTAGCAATGAGCACAAGGCCCATCTTTGTCAAGTTCAGAACGACTCTTGAGAACTTTTGCTTGAGCAGACTGGGAAGAATGTCCCTCTCTGTCAAATATGTTTGTCTAGAGCGTCTGGCAGCCACCTTGCTACCATGAGGGGACCTGGACCTGCATGAAAATGGATACTATGCAGAGGACGGCAGTGCCCAGAGATGGGGAAGTCCACCAGGGCTCGGAAGAAGCCAGCCCCAGCCCTCGCGCACTACTGGCCTTGACGTTTGAGTGAGCTCATAAGCCCCGAGGTGTTACTGAAGGGAGTCTGAGTGGGGGGGTTTGTCACATTGGGTGAACTAGGACAAAATAGACGGGGGCTGGAAGAAAGGCAGCCATGTGCTTTCCACTCCCACATTTTGGAACTTGAGCCAGAGAAGTGATCCACCTATCTGATAAAGCCGGTCATTTAATGACAGACCTTGGGCCCAAACGTGTGACCTCTATATCAAAGTACTCTATTCACAAAACTCATAGTTTTCTCAAATTATTTGTAGAAGAATTTGTTATAAAAAATATATTGAATTATTCTCTTCCTATCACATACTCACTCTGACAGCTCCAATTTTTATCGTACTATAAGAAGACTTTCCAATGCATAAGGTCACCATATGGGCATCAGAAATTTTACTCATTGCAAACTACACAGCACACCCTTGGCGTTGAACTCCAACTGGCTCCACTTTGCAGAGAATATGCCATCCAGTAGATTTGAATCCGCGTCGACATACACGTTGGTTGCCGTGTGATCTTGAAATCCACAGTGCCATTTCTGCACGGGTTCAATCTTGAATGGTTCTATTTTATTCTATAAATCAAACCTCTTTTTCTGCTCCTCAAAGGTAGAATTATTACTCAGGAATTACAATGAAATGGTAAGACGGCCTGTCCAGAACCTTTTTTTACTTTTCTTTTTTTAATATTTATTTTTATTGTTTTTGACAGAGAGAGAAACAGAGAGAGACAGAAAGAAGGGGGAGGGCCCAGAACAGTCTCCATAGTTGCACGTCATTAGTTTTCTACATAGTTTTATTCCACAGGTGGGCGTGGGGCTGTGCAGGGCAGGAACTGGCCAGGGGCCTCCCACATGGGAAGCTCACCCCAGTGAGAGCTGAACTGGGGGCACACCACAGTTCAGCATATGAGTCGGCACAGGCCGGGGTCGGGATTCGATCCTCGGATCCTGGGGCTTCAAGATGAGAGTTCAACCCACTGACCCATCCCAGCTTCTTTAATTTGTTTCTTCTTTTCCCCCTTGAGACTGCTTTCTACAGACTTAATTCTGTCGACTCCTAGAGGACCAGCATGACTTTTTCTTGCTTTGCTTCTGCAGCATCAGGACCAGGCTCTGCAGTCTCTCACTCTATGTGGTCTGGGAATGGTGGCCTCATCCTCTGCATCCAGGACTAGACATCTAGTGTGGAGATACCCAGGGATGCTCTATAAACACCTGCAAAATGTGCACCAATGAAAACACAAATACAGCCTCTTATCTTCAGAAGGACATTGCTAGTCAAATGGTAGTGTGACATAAACTTTCTAATGTTTTTCCTATAGCAGACAATATTATTGCATCTACCCGCCAGCATCTAATATCCACCTTACATGGACATTTATGGGAAAAATGAGTGGGATGAAGGACAAGATCTGTGATCAGAAAACAGAATGAGTATCACAGATTCAGAGGGAGTGAAAAAACAACAAAAACATGAACTTGGCTTTTTAAATTCAATACAGTAAGTTTAATACAGAACCATATCACATCAGATTTACAAAGGGTGTTAGTGGTTATTTGTGTCAGCTCCCTGTTGTTTGAAGAAAGAGAAAATAGCACTTCAGGCAAGGTGGACACTGCCCTTCGTTCCAGGAATATTCAGATGTAGCTCATCCGAGAAGAGGGAATGCCGTGGATTTTCTTCACCAGGCACAGCCTCCAGGGGTGCCTGGTGGATCACTGTGGGTGGCTGGTGCAGTAATGCTCTGGTCTTCTCAAGGCGTATCTAATGACCACGCTGGTGGGGAGAGCTGTGCGAACCCCACATCCACAGACCAGAATCCCACCACTGTGCATTGCAAAGCGCAGACACAGGAAGCTGTAATCCTGCCTCCCAATGTGAGAACAGGAAAGAACATCTGGCCATCGCACCCAAGGCCCCCCGCTGTGCAGAGTGTAAGCAGTCCAAAGCATTTTAAATCGCAATAGGTCACATTAGTCATTACCTTTGTCCACTTAAGGCTCTCTACATTTACATGGCATGATAATATAGAACCTTCACCTCATGCAATATTATCCTTTCTCCATTACCCACCGATCTGCCTGTTTTCTTGTTAGAGTTCAACAGATAGTATCAATTTTAAAAATCTATTCTTTCTGCCTCTCACAAAACATCATTTAGATAATGAGAGATTCTATTGTCGTAGGGGACGTTTGGATAATGTTAACAACTAAGCAATCAGGAGTAGGGCTTTTTTCTCACTGTCATTGACATCTTTTTTTTTTTTTTTCCAGTTATGACTTAACATAGTGATTTACCAAACTCACTTCCTCCTAGGAATTCACACAATCACAAAATAAGCAATTTTGGTTATGAAAACAGGATGCGATCCAATATATTCCAAAAGTAATTGTTGTCAGATAGCGTCAAAGCACATCAGGCTTTCATCTAAAACAGAAAGTAAATATGACTCTGAAAACACAGTGGTGTGGGGTGGAGGACGGGGAGAGAACAGTCCAACACTGGAGAGAAAAGTCTGACCTTATTTCCAGCGACTGATAACCAGTGCAGCCCAGCTCGGCCACGCGGAGCCAGGTGGCTGAGGAGAGACAGACGTTCAGGCCTCGCTTTAGTTTCCAACCACTTTAAAAACCTATTTTCATGCCTTTTATTTTTATTGTTTTCAAGGACTCTATCGGATTTAAAACACATCGCTCCTGTGTCATTTCAGGTGGGCTGGAGTTTGATGGGAAGAGGTCATGACCACGTCCTCTGGGAGGTTAGGTGATGGCCCCAGTGCAGTGGGCCTAGGGGGACAGGAGAAGGTCACCTTGGGTGGAAGCAGAGGCCACATCCCTCTGTGAGGTTGCCCCTGGCCCCACGATCGCTAATCCTGGGGACAGAGCCGCGAGGAATGACTCATTCTCTGCAGGCAGGCGCCTGTCAAAATGAAAACCTCTGCTTCCTAGGGCATGTCCACCTTTTCTTTGCTAGGGACTCATGTCATTGTTTAGTCTCTGCCCAGTGATGTCTAGGAGACACGTGGGTCTCCCACCACGTTTGCCCCCAGTGAGGCCACGTGCTCACAGAGATGGAGGGAGCAGGATCAGCACAGGGCATCCTGGGGGGATGGTCTCTTCCTTGGCTCTTCTCATCTGGAAAGCCTCGTGCCAGCCTCTCATTCCTGACTCGGCGGCAAAGCCCTTCATCTCGTGACTCTGACCGTGAGTGTGATGTGAAGTCCACAGCTCCCTGTGTTGGAAGAGGTAGAAACACTTGCTTAATTTGGAGGCTCCTCCTCCCAAGCGGACCTGACCGAAGCCGCATGAACAGTTTTGCAATAGAAAGCCATCTTAAAGCGCTACCACCTCGTGGAGCAGATGTACCAGGGATCTGGGCACGCCTGGCACTTTGGCATTACACTTGCTTAATTGTCCTCTGAACAAACATTTGTTGAACCACGAGGACACTATGCATTTATTTACGTACATCATTAGCCACGAGTGGCAGCAGCAGAATGGTTAAGAAAGTTAACACATCGACTCCAAGAACCTTTGACCCTTGCATCTGAAATAAGTTTTCTGCCACTGTTTTATTTCACAGATGTTTTGTAGAGAAGTATAACAGCTAGCAGGAGTTGGATGTCGTTGTAAAATACAGAAGGTGTCAGAAAAAATATATACACATTTTTAAGAAAGGAAAAAGATGCATTAAAATGGAAATACTTGATATATACCAACACTTGCTGAATACAAGTCACATACGACCTCAGAAATGACAACAGGTGCCTAGAGTAGTTCCCATCAGCATCCAGACACTTCTCATGATGGCGAACTATTGCTTGAGCCACGTTGACCAAAGTGTCCACTTGTATGACTACACATGCCGTTCCAATTGACCATGCGTCTCAAACTTATCACGCATGCGTGCAATTGTTAGGCGCGTTGGGGGTTTTGTTGCACACTCACGCTTCTATTGTTATTGCACTTCCACAACTTTCTGGAATTTCAAATACCATTTCCAAATGGTCTTTTGCGCTCTTCAAATGACAGTCATACTTCCTCCATTTTTTTGACTGTCCTGTCTGTCACATGGGGACGCTAGCATTCATGTAATGAATGCCATCTTTTGAGCAAACATCATGCTACACATTGCTACCATAATGTAATTCAACTTCGAAAAGTGATACATAGATAATATCTCTTAAAACATAGATACATTTTTTGGCACCCCCAGTACTTGTGCAGAAGTTTGCTGACCTCGGTGTAGTCTCTTGGGGAGGCCCTGACCATCTCTTGATCTTTTCCAAAATACTTCTGCATGGTGATTTCTCTGTCACCTCTCTGGAATGTAACTTTATTGGCTTCTTCTATTTTCCCAATTTCCTATAATTCAATCAAAAGTCAGCAGTAACATGTCCTAGGGACACCTCTATCTCAAATACAATTTTTAATGACACACAAATATGCATAGGCACGCTCCAGCAAGTTGCCCTGCAGTATGCAAAAGTAGAGTAAGAACGGGGCCACATTTCCATTTGTTTTGCATTTGTCATTTAAGAGGTCAAAATATGCAAACTGCATCCATTCTGGTCAATGCCTTCCAGCAAAAGAAAATTTTATTAAAGTTAGATTCATAACCAACAGCATAACTAATATCCCTCAAACTGTGGAAAAGGCTGTATTTTAAAAACATTAGGTATTTATTTCTTATCTAAAACTGAGAATACTTAGCAAATGTGCCTATTAGTTTTAGACCAGGTAGAATGGCCTGCTCATAAACATGCAATTAACACACCAATCTTAATTATAAGCAATTTACAGTCCAAATGGAGATAGAAATGTAGTCTGAAATTGGTCCTGGAAATTTTTATATGAAAAATAAAGTTAGTAATAGAAGATTAAAAGACAGTGATTTCCAAGAAGGAGTTTTATAGACAGCCAGTTGTTACCCAAGATATACAAATAAAGAATACAGCTGTAGAAAAACTTATATTTTCTAAGTAAGATGATAGGAAAAAAAATCTGCTCTAACATAGCTTAAGAATTATAATCTTATTATCTACATGCTAGACTCATTTATGGCTGCCTTCACCAAATGAAATGTTTTTCCAAATTAAAACAAGTCGGGTTTATTTTTCGCTGACTCAGCATCTGCAGTTATCCTTGCAAACGCTGAGCAAGGCATGGTGGGAAAAGCAAGATAGAAACTGCATGTGTGGCGTGTATGACCTACACCATGGAGTGTGGGTGGGGTCACACCAGCATGCTACAGTGTTACCTAGATCTCGGTTTAGTCCCAGACCCCTCCCACTGGTGACAACACTTCTCTGCGCCTACGGTTTTGTGTTGGGGTTTGTTGGGTACAATACACCACATGTCCGGGCGGACCTGTCTTGTACATGGTCACCATCAGGGAGGCCTGAGGGTGCTCGTGCTTGGGACAATCTCCCACAGCCATAAGATCCACGCCCTCTCGAACTTCAGATCAAATGTCACCTCATCAAAAAGGCCTTATCGGATTGCTCCACCACACATCTCTACCACTTCCACCCTCTTCCCTTCCTCTGCTTCTTCATTCTCCTTTCTTCTTCTTTGCTACCACTTACCTCTATCAGACATACTAATTCTTATGATCTGTTCCTCTTCCTAGATGTAAAATTCCATTATAATGGGGACAATTGTTGTGTATCGATGTCTTCCCAGGAACTAGATGGTGCTCGGTATACAGCAGGTGCTCAAAAATCTTTGTTGCATGAGTGCATAAGTACATATTTAAAATAAAAATACGTCTGTTCATGGAAGACATTAGAAAGTATAGCCTGCAGGTTGCCTGGGAAATAATTTCTATAAGGCCTATTGTTTTGGACAATTAGCTATATTAAGACTTCTTCTACGTGCTCCTCAGAGACTCGGAGTATGAGAAGTGTCCCACAGTGCTGTGCTGCGGTGTGGAGAAATCCCCCACGGAAGAACTGCACACCCTCCTCCTCAGCGCCCCTCAGACTGAGGCCCTCAGGATGATAGGCCTCACAGCCTGAGGGCAGGACGGCGTTATCAGCTCCATCCATCTATCACCGCGCTGGTCCTTAATGTAGCTGTGAGATTCATTAAACAGAAACCTGTACAGAGACTTCTGCGTTAAATAACGGGGGCAGCAGCTACTCAAATAGGCATCGCTATAAAGGGAGATGAAGATTTGGGTTGAAGAAGGATAGCTAAACCAGAAACAGTCAGAAATGAAAGACTTTCCAGAAGAAAAACATGAGACCATTCAATAGCATGACTGTTACTTAAAATCACTCAATCTGCTAAATTCAGATCCGACAAACAAGGTAAATGTGGAAGTGACTCACATTTGTGAAGATTTTTTCTGTTAATGTAGGCATATCTAATGGAGAAATCTGTGACACATTTGAAAGGCTTCATTTTTTTTTTAAAGATTATAGCCCAAACCTAAAGTTTTATGAATATAGTAGACTCTCAGTTAACCAGCACCCATGGGGATTGGTAGATGTCAGATAAATGTAAGTAGACTCTCCATTAACTGGAACTCAAGCAACCATCACTCTCAAGCCACCAGCAAAATCTCAAGCAACCAGCAAATACCCGGTTGCTTAAGAGTGCCGGTTGATTGAGCTACGGTTAACAGAGTCTACTGTAGATGCACAGTATCAATACATGTGAACATAGAGCTCATTCCATTTGAGTGAGTACAACTCCATTTCTGTGTAGATCTAGGTCTTTCTGGTGAGGATGTGAGACTAAAGAAAACTCCAGAGGCCAGAAGCTAATTTATGACCCCCTGAAGCTCCAATTGGGGCTCAGAAGCACCCCCTAGCCCCTCCATCCACGTTAGTGCCTGAACATCTAGAATGGAAACATTTTCTAGAACCTGGCAATGGGCCCCTTGCTGCTGCATTTCCACATTCCCAACCGTACCAGTGGACTTAGCCAGCTTTCCCTACCATCCCATCTATGAACTAGGCGCTTTGACTGTGACCATAGGAGTCGCTCTTCACCCGAATGTCAGGAAGAAAGTTAGAGGTCTGTTGCTGAAGCAATCTATCTTCAGATCAAAATGTAAATTAATTGAGATATGATGTGAATATATATTATTACCCTAAGGAGGTGGGATTCGTGATGTAAACATATCTGTCTGTTACCCATAAGAAATATTGTTCCCACAGGATTCTGACTGCTAGGAACTACTGATCTTATTCCCTGAAAGACATTTATCAAATAAGATTTGGGGTTGTTAATCTCTTGGGCAAATTTTATAAAAAGCTGCAATAATATCAATTTTATTCTCTATCCTTCTATGATTCCTTGACTTATAAAAATCAAATTTTTAGGAAAACAATACTGAACTTCAAGCAAGATTATATGTAGAAGAACAGCCTGAGGTCTTGAACAACAACAACAATAAAAAGAATAAAGAGAAACAGCTTTCACTCTCAGGTACTGAAATATATTATGAAGCAATAATGACTAAAATTGAGTGACAGTGGCATCAGAAAAACCATGGGAGTAAAAGAAAAATGTATATAAAATCATTTTGGTATTTAAAGAAATGGAGAGATTATAGACTATTTGATAAATATTGTTGAGATAAGTTGCTAACCCCCATGGAAAGATAAAGCTAGATTCTCATTGTCTCTGAATTTACATACAAATTAATTAAAAATGAAACAAGTGTTGGTGAAAATGTAGAATAAGTAGAATATTCTCATATCTTGCCAGTGGGGGTGGAAAATAGCTTCTCAGCTTATTACAAAGTGAAACATACACATTATATATGACCCAGCCATTTTACTCCTATCTCTTTATCTCAGGGAAATAAAGCTCATGTCCACGAAAAGACCTCTACAAAAAATGTTCAGAGCAGCTTGGTGTATAATAGCCCAAAACATGAAAGAATCCAAATGTCCAGAGACATTTGGGTAAATGGATCACTACTCTGAAATACAGTCACGCGGTGGATCACTATTAAGAATTAAAAGGAACAAACTGCTGAGTGCAAACAGCAGAGATGAGTCTCAGAACATTATCTTGAGTGCGAAGAGCTAGACACAAAAAGGACCTACTGTATGACTGCCCTTTCATCAGGTTTAGAAGAAACACAAAGAATCTACGTGGATAGGAGCCCGTCCGGCGGGGTCTGTGGTCCTGGCAGGCGTGTGGAGGAAACAGACCAGCACAGGACATGATGGTACCTTATGAGATAAGAGAGATTCTATGTCTAGATTGCAGCAGTGGTTACATGGTGCACAGATTTGTCAAAACTCATCAAACTACAGACCTCATCCAATGCTGATTATATCTTAATAAACTCAGTAGAGAAGGGTTCCATATGTAAAGAAAGAGTGACAAATACAACTACGTAACTTAACTTTCTGTAGGATCAAAAAGAACATAAACACAATTAAAAGGTGAGTAAATAACAGAAAGATGTCATTTTAGTGTATAAGAGACTGAGTGACTATTTTAGAAAGAAATCTCAAAACTAAAAAGACAACAGCCCCACCGAACACCTCAGGAAAAAAATGAACAAAGATGATAAAATAAGCCATTTATCAAAGAAATGTATAGGCCTTAAATTTAAATGTGATTTACCAAGAGTTAATACAGCTCTACTATAAATGGGTTCTTAGAACTAGAATAGTAAAATACACTGAAAACTTGGATAGATAAATAGGCAACAAAATATGAATACACAGTTCACAAGGAAAATACATATGAGGGGGAGCCCCCCCAACTCCTAGAATTTATGAAAAATTGTGCATTTATTCTTACATGTTCAGTCACCTTCAAAGTACTCTGTTTGATGCAAGACCCCTATTGAGATGCTTTCTCCACTGCTCAAAAGTTTTTGAACTCATCAATTTTGATGCTTTTTCGTGCTTCTGCCATTTTTGGTTTGTTTGTTTGTTTGTTTGTTTGTTTGTTTCACCTTTTCCACATTAGCAAAACGTTTCCCTTTGAGGAATTTTTCATCATGGGAAACCAAAACAAAATTCTCTCTGAGGAGATCAGGTGAATAGGGCGGTGGGGCATGGGGGTCATGCTGTTTTTGGTTAAAAACTGCTGAACACTCAGCGTGGTGTGGACAGGTGTATTGTCATGCTGCACGCGGTTCATGTCAATCACCCATCATGAAATGAGCAAACGCATTAAAATAGTCTCCAAAATAATTCACTGGAGCAGAGCGCAGCCTCTCACAACACCAGCTGGCACACAGATGCAGATGGGTCCCTAGAACACTCACCTAGCGGGAGCACCATGTACTACAAGGGGCCCACCCTCCAGAAGATTATTCCAGTCTTTTTGGGGGGTGCCATCCCTCGTATACACATATAACCAATAAGCATTTAATGTTCACTTGTCTGGAAATCGAGAAAATACGAATCGAAACCACCACGAGCCTCATTCTGACCTTGCCCTTTCTCTTGCTCCACCACCTCTGGCTCAATGTGTGGGAACCTCCTGTTAATTCAGATGCTACTTCTTGGGTAGGTTCTCCCAACCCCCAGTTAGAATTAGAACCCACCACTGTGGAATGCTGGGCCACTCATGTCCTGGAACGCTCACCCTACTGCAGGCCATGCGCAGTCACCATGGTAACAAGTTCTATAAGGCCAATGCTAGACCCTGAGTGTCTACACAGGGCTTAGGTCATGCAGGCACTCGGCAAACATTCCTTGAAAGTTTTATTGAGTGAGAAAGCATTTCTACACTAGGACAGATTAAAATGAAGGAACGTATCCAGTGTTGGCAAGGTTTTCTGTTGTGGCACATTTACGCAGGTGTAACTTTTTTGGAAGGTCATTTGACAACATTCAACAGAAGCCATTAAAGTGCTGTACCCTCTTGATGGATCTGTTTAGCCATGTAAGAATGTGTGTATAATGTAGCATTGTACACCTGGAAACTATGTAATTGTTACCAACCAACGTCACCCCAATAAATTTAACAATTGCAAAATTAAATTAAATAAAAAAAAGAATGTGTTTTAGAGAAATTATCAGACAAGTGTCCATGGATATTTTGACATGAGATTTTATTGTACACTGCTTATAAGATGGACTAAATATTTTTAAATAACTGGAATAATTAAGTAAATCACAGGTTCCAATGAGATATAATTCAATAATTAGCAGTTATGTGTAATCTATAATTATTGATATTGATTGTGATAAATCCTTTCACAGTATAAGTTTTAAAAGCCAGCTAAAAAAGAAAATCTTAGTACATAGCAATTTTAACTTAATATATATAGAAAACCTATAGCAACATACATCTAAAAAATTCATTGCCATTTTCCCCAGGCAACAGAATTATGGGTGTTGTTTTTTTTTCCTTTTCACTCATCTGATGTTTTCTAATTTTTATTTCGATTAGCATTCCTTATTTGTGTAATTTTTTAAAGATTTAGTTTATTGTTTGAGAAGTGAGAGAGAGGGAGATAGAAGGGGGAGGGCCCAGAGCAGTCTCCATAGTTGGACAATCATTAGTGGTGACATGCTTTCCTTCCACGCAGGTGGGTGCAGGCCGTGTGGGGAGGAAACTGAACTGGGTCTCCCACATGGGAGGCGAGAACCTTCGCTGCTGAGCCATCCCTGCAGTCACCAGTTGTGCTGCAGTTCAGCGTCTGGCTTTGCACTGGCCGAGGCCAGGAATCATACCCTGGACCTCATGACTGCGAGGCAAGTGCTCAATCTGCTGAGCTACCCCAGCGTCCCCTGTATGATTTCAAAGAACGAAAACTATTAACCATGTGCTTTGGAAGCTCTGTAATCGCTTCTTTTTAAAGGGCCCATCCACTCAGGATTGAAATCCAAAGCAGTTGTCTGAGACATACTTTTCTCGAACATTCCATTTGCTTCCAGTGCAAATGTTCCTGCTTTCACTGGTCTGAACACTGGCCTACACTTCTCCTGATGTGGCCCTAGCAGGACACAAGACAGGGATGATGCTTTGGAATGAAGTTTCAGAGACACAAGTGATCTTAACAACAGCAGGCCTATGGTGGGGAAGAAACCAGGGCCAATTCAGTGACCTGGACAAGGCCTTGGGACAGGTGAGTGGGCAAGAGGCAAGCCCCATATTCCTGGTGTCACATCTGCCATCTGCCACCAGCCACAGTTCCGACACTGAGCTCCCAGCAAATTTGAGTAAACCGAGCAGACACCTGTGTACCCTCCCTCCTGTCACCCCTGGCGTGAACACAGTAGTGAGAGCAAGCACTTAGGAAGCATTACCCATTTGCTGTTCACAACGTGCACTCAGTGTGTCAGTTAACCCTCACTCCACCCTGCGAGGTAAAATTCCATAGTCAGCCCGTTTTACAGATGACAAACCTGAGTCTAGGAGAGGTTAAGTAATTGTCCCAAGGGTAACCAGCCTGCAGTGGAAGAGCCCAGGCAGCCTGGCCCGAGGACCCATACCCCATTTATTTATTGTTAAATTTATTGAGGTGACATCAGTCAGTGAAAATTACAGACGTTCTCAGTGTACAATTCTACATGACATCATCTATGGGCTGCATTGTGGGCTTACCACCCAGTCAGCTCTCTTTCCATCACCACATATTTGATGTCCCTCCCTCCTCTCCCACCTCCTCCCCACCTGACCCTCAGGTAACCACTAAACTGTTGATTGTGTCCGTGAGTTTCTATTTGTTGCTTCCAGTTTTATGTTCCACACATGAGTGAAGTCATATGGTTCTTGTGTTTTTTCTGTCTGGCTTACTTCGCTTTGCATACTCTCTTCACCATTATAGTTACGACTCTCATACTCTCATGCACAGAAGAATCACCAGAAAGATTTGTTAAGACCATTTCCCGGACTCCATCCTCAGAGGGCCTGAGTCAGTAGACCATGTGCTTGCGTGTCCATCAAGTTCACAAGCGGGGTCAACACTGCTGGTCTGAGACCCACATGACGAGTAGCCCTGCAGACACTTTAAGTGTGGCAAGAAAATGCACCAGTTACTTTCTGGAATTACGTCTAGTAAACAATCAATAATGGATGAGTTACCTGCGGCTCAAATGAACTGACCCCAAATGACTTCCCATTGATATGGAAGTAACTGGTGGCATCATTAGCTGATAATCCAATTTAAAAGCTTGAGTGTGGAGACGTGTGCTCATGACAGATCTGCTGGGAGTCTAGTGCAATGGGAAGCCGGGAGTCTAGCTAACCCCCAAACCATCGGAACAGCACAATGCCGTCTTCTAATCACTAGAGCCTCGTTTTCAGAAGTCACAGAAGACACAGCGTGAACACAGCATCCCACAAAACCTTCACATTGCCTTTGCTCCCAGTCTATATCTGCTTTTCCAGCAGAGGTTGCCTTGGATACAAATGACCTTCTACCTACGAAGCTTAACCCCTGTGGCAAATTAGCAAATCGGCAGTCAGACTTAATAAATCTGTCTGTTATTAGTTTTCTTGCATGGCTCCAAGCTCCAAAGTTTGATAACCTCTGTGAAAACTAATAAAACCAGTTCCTGGGCTCTCAAAGTGGACAATCAAATCCAGACCCACTACCTACGGGGGAGCCCAGGGACCAGAGAACTCCTGTCCCAAGGGAGCAAAGAGTAGCCCTCTTGCTAAGGATGCTGGGATTGCAGTGAGGGAGGCTGGTTCTGAAAGGCCACCTTGTACATATGACTAACAAGTCCTAGACCCAGCTGTCCTCTGGAAGGATGACAGTACCACATTCCATAGTAAATCTCAGGCTTAACGTCCTCCGCTTAGAACAACCAGCCCAGCACAGTAGCTCGGAGCAGTTTCACCCCAGGGTCTCCCACCTGTATGAGCACAACTGGAGAGTCCGGTGACAACTGTACATACTTATAGGACAACGCCTGGCTCCCCAGTCAGGTCTATGTGACATATGAGAAATCAGGGTGTGGGGACATATCTAGTGGCGGTCCTGCAGTGCAACCACCCAAAGCTCTTAGAAGAACACAATGACATGGACATTCATGTCAGGTCCTGAGCGGTCAGGCCCAAGAGCAGGTCATCACTGGATGCCCTTTTATGTCCCGGGCCTCTGAAGGAGCCCCAAACGAGAGTCCCAGAGAATTCGCTTGCGGACAGCACTCTCCAATCACCTGGGTCAGGACCGGTCCCCACAGAGAGTCAGGGAACGAGCTGTGGGAGGCCCTTCCGGCTTTCTTACTCTACAGGGAAGAGACTCCAACTCAAGACTCAGATTCAACCTGAGCCCTGAACTCACCAGCCAGGCTCTCACGGCTGGGACAGGGCATCTCTCTGCACCCTTCTAGGAACACGTCCCTGAACAGTACAAGGGAGTTAAAACACTTAAGGATAAGTAACAGGTATTATAAAAAGTCTGCCACTAAACATTTTGTTTCTAAACAAAAAGGACAGAAACAGAAGGCCCAAACATGAACTTCGTTCTTCCTTGTACCTAGCACGCCCTAGCAACCCCTGAGAAATCCAGATTGCTTACTATGTTCCTTCTCTGAGCTCACACCCAAACTGCCCAGCCTGGGAAGTGACCCAGGGGTCACAAGACCTGCAAGGCCCACACCTCTGATCACCCTGTGCCTCTCTGAGAACGAGGGCTCCTGGAAATGATGTGTGTCCTGATCCCTGGAATGTGAAAACGTCACCTGGCACGACTTTACAGATGTGATGAAGGTTTATATACCTTGAGATGAGACCACCCCAATCATCTGAGTGGGTCCAAACTAATTACATAAGGTCTTCAGCTTGGAAGAAGAAGGCAGGACAGTGAATCAGAGAGGCAGCTGCGAGAGAAGGAGCAGAGGTGGGGACAGGGTGCAAGGATCTGAGAAAGCCCCTGGTGGGAAGGGTGGCTCCGAGCTGACAACCAACAGGACATGGGACCACAGGGCTGCCCCTCTGGGAAGTGAATTATGCCAGCACCTCAGTGAGCAAGGGAACGTTTCTTCCCAATAGCCTCCAGGAAGGAACCTGCTGGCACCTGGGTTGTAGCCCAGCGAGACCCATACTGGACTTCTGACCCCCAGAACTGAAAGGCAATAAACACGTGTAGTTGTCATTGTAACCCACTTAGTTTGTGCTCATTTGTTATGGCAGCAATAGAAAATGAATACGCAGCTTTCATGCCAGTTTCCTTTTTATTGGAAACCTTCCCACTTTAACCAACCCTGTTCTTTCTAGCACAGTTTATTCAGCCTAAACTCTGGTTCCTTTTTGAAAAGCAGCCCTCTCCCTCAGATGAAACAATGTAGAAAGCCTTTATAACTTCTTATAGTAAACTTTCTGTCCTAAAAGCCTCAGTGGGTTTCCAGGCTGCATTTTAGCTCAGATGATTTGGGCTTGACTAACCACAGCAGTGTCGATCAGGAGTGGCGTCATCCTGAATGCCAAACAGCGCATGGATGCTATCTTCTCTGACCCTGAAGGTGATCTCAATCACGCCTGGCAAGGACTGCGCAGTATATTCTGGAATGCATCAGGGTGAAGAGGGAAAACAAAGATACCGATCTTCTAACCTCACAATCTGGTTTTAATATCATTTGTCTACAAAAGAATCAGCGATTACAGAATGCTTTCCTCACGTCCATTTTTTGTAAGAGTACTTTAATCTAGCCATCTGCCAACATTACCTTGATAGAAAGGAGGGAAATTTCATAAAACATCTGAATTTCTTTGTTTATGAAATAAAAACTGGATCACACTCTTGACTCAACATGCTAATCAGAATTAATTCCATGTGTATACATATCAATGTATGTGTATTTGTGTGTCTACGAGGTCTGACCATTAAATTCACGAACTTGCCATCATGAGCTTATGTTGGCAGCACTGTACAAACAACTTGGTAAGGTTTCATAACCGTGGTATATCAGTGTCTCACAGCTGTGTTCATGTTAACATGTGGCAGTATCTTGCTGAGTGGCATTCATTATTGTTGTGTGTTTTTGTGTGTCCTCACGAGAATGTCAGAGTTTGAGTTAGACAATGAATAAACATCCAATTTCTTGTTAAACTTGGCAAGAGTGGAAGTGAAATCAGGGACATCTTAGTCCAATTGATGGGGATAACACCATGAAGAAAACAGCAGTGTACACATGGATTAAACATTTTTCTGAGGAGAGAGAAAGCATCACTGATGATGAGAGGTCAGGGCAGCCAGTAAGGAGCAGAACTGATGAAAACACTGCAAAAATTCATCAAATGTGCATCAAAATCATCAGCTGACTGTGAGAAGTACAGCAGACCAAGCAAACATCGATAGAGCAACAGGAAAATCTTCACTGAAAATCTTGGCATGAGACAGTTATGTGTCAAAATGGTCCCGAAGGAGCTCACCGATGAACTAAAGCAAAGGAGAGTCAAAGTTTGCAAAGACCTTCTGGAGAGGCAAGACGATGTTTTGGGCAATGTTATCACTGGTGATGAAACATGGTGTACTAATACGACCCTGAAACAAAGTGCCAAAGTGCACAATGGAAATCAACTAATTCTCCACAACTAAAAACGTTCCATCAGTCCAAATCAAGAGTCAAAATGCTGTTGCTAACTTTTTTGGTGTCAGAGGGATTGTTCATTATGAATTGGTACCAACTGGACAGTCAACCAAATCAACTGTTTGGAAGTGATGAAAAGGCTGCATGAAATAGTTAGACAACAATATCCTGAATTTTTTGCCAACAACTCATGGCTTTTGCATCTTGACAATGCACCAACTCACAGGACACTGTCTGTGAGAGAGTTTTTAGCCAGTAAACAAATAACTGTATTGTAACACCCTCCATACTCACCTGATCTGGCCCCCAGTGACTTTTTTCTTTACCCAAAGATAAAGGAAATACTGAAAGGAAGACATTTTAATGACATTCAGGACATGAAAGGTAATACAATGATGGCTCTGATGGCCATTCCAAAAAAAGAGTTCCAAAATTGCTTTGAAGGGTGGACTAGGTGATGGCATTGGTGCATCGCGCTTTGAAGGTGACCATAGAGATATTTAGCAATGAGGTACGTAGCACTTTTTCTAGGATGAGTTTGTGAACTTAATTGTCAGCCCTCATATTTCACTCCCAGCCAGTTCACTGTCCAAAGTAATATGGCCACCCCTGACTTCAGGGAGTAGGAGATGAAGTCTTATCATGTGACCAGAAAAGGGAAACTCAAATATAAGCAAACATATTTGCTAATTAATAGCACAACAGATATGCACACAAGTACACACACATATGCACATGCGCACACACAACACACCCCATCAATCTATGTGACACCTCAAATATTTGGAACTACCCAGAACACTATCAGTGTTCAAGAAATTATATTCTCTAACAGTTAAGAAATAACAACACAAATGGTAGGGGTTTTGTCATTTCTACTGGAAATTTTAATAGACTAATTTTTTCTTGCTTGTCCAGGTATACTGATGTAAATAGAATTTGCTTGTCAATACCCAGTTACCTTTGATCAGATGTGGAAGTATTTTTATCCACATCTGAATCAAGAAATCTATCACCATTTTGTAGTAAGTATATTACCACAGCTTTAGACAGAGCTTGTTGTAGCTAGCCTGGGCTGATCACAAATAATCTGGCTCTTCTCCTTCTTAAAACTTAAATGCTGTCATGTGACTTACTTTGGCCAATGAAATTCCACTTCCTAGATACATACTATTGTACATTATAAAGCACTATTATATATATTTACTCAAAACAAAGCTAAGAAAATGGGAAATTAGCTTACTCTCATGCAAACTCTGCTAAATAAAAATGACTCTACAAACAACATATGTGCATTAAAAAACAGGTCAGTGAGGGGAAAGGCAAATAATACTGAATCAGAAAAACCTCAAGTTGGAATTTTTGGCCCCAACAAATGACAGTATTTTTAAAAGGCTAAAATGAATGTAAAAACAGCTTTTTTAAAAAATATATTTTTAATTTTATTATTTTTTAAATATTTTCTTCTTTTCATGTTGTGTCTGTATAATTCTATAATTTATAAAGGGGTTTATAAATTCCAACTGCCTAAAATGGCTCAACTATTTCCATAGATTTAACCCTTTTTTCTTCCAAGAATGGAAGAACATTATACTAATGTTTACCTCAAATCCAAATTAGAGACTTATTTTAAAACTTATAATATTACCCACAGAAATTAGCCCCATGGGGCTTCCTTCCTTATTTTCTGTTATAATTGCACACTTCTAAAGGTATTTCCTATTTCTCAATAGTCCCTGTAGTATGTTGATCAGTGACCCCCAGAAGAGATATTTCCAAGTCCTACCCCCCCCCTCACCCCCGGGGACCTGCAACTGTGACCTTATTTGGAGAGAATCTTTGTAAACATATTGAAGTTGAGAATTTTGAGATGAGATCATCCTGGATCACCCAGCTGGGCCCTAACCCCAAGGACTAGTGCCCCTGATAAAGAGAGAGAAGAGGGGAGGTCTAGTGAAAACAGGCAGACATTGGAGTGATGATCTGCCAGCTGAGGAACCCCAACTGTGGTCAGCAGCCCCCAGGAGCCAGGAGAGAGGCCCAGGACAGATGTGCCCTCAGCCCCCAGAGGAGCCGGCCCTGCCGACACCTGACTGCAGACATCCCATGTCCTGAACGGTGAGAGAATAAATTATTTATGTTATCTGAAGCCACCCAATTTGCCGTAATTTGCTGTTGCAAGCCGAGCAGACGAATCCAGTCCCTCCCCTCTCACTCAGGACTGCCTTGCCTCCTCCCTCTTTTTATTCCCATTTCCCAACAATCCATCAGAACCTTAATCTGTGAATGAACACTATGTAAAACTCCATGGTTCCATTTCACAGCTTGGCTTCCTTTAAGTTCTGAAGACCAGAGATTATTATTGCATCACATCCATCAGAGGTTTGGCACCACTGTGAACGTGTGACCCGGGCTTGCTGTCGGGCGCTTTACACGCAAGCATTTTAGCTCTCAGTTGCACGTGGGGCAGACGTGAAATAAACACGAGTGCTGTGTTGGTCCTGCCACTGCCAGGCGGCTGCACTAACATATGAGCTACAAACCATTGTGTATATTCCATACTAATTTCCTGTTTTATTTTCCAGGCCTGAAAGTTGCCTCTGAAAGATGCTGCAGTCTCAGATCAGTTCATTTTCTTCCGCCTATTAAAATGCAAATTCATACTTTCATGCAGTGTGTGATGGATTTGGGTAAACCGTGGTCTTTTCTCCTCCCAATTCTTTACTGGTTTGATTTTAATCTAAATTGTCTCTTAAAACTCAGTCTATTTAGTTAAAGTGCCACTTCCCTTATTCAGATTTTCTGTTTCACACTTTACTTTTACAATAAATTTTTTATACTTCTGAAATATAATCACATCTGTTGAACTTTTTCTATGTTCTGAGCACCATACTAGACTGTCATATAATGACTTAATTTAATCTTCAAGGAACACACCTATCATTAGTCCCTCTGTACAGAAGATGAAACCAGTTCAGCAGGATTTAGAAACTTGTCTGAGGTGATTGTATTAGTCTGCTATTGCTGTGTAACAAAGTTCTACAAATTTAGCAGCTTAAATACCAGCCTATTATCTCACAGGTCTTTGGTGAGAAGTCCCACAGAGCCTAATGGTTTACTCTGCTCAGGGTTCTACCAAGTTAAAATCACGATGTGTACTGGGCTATGTTCCTTTCTAGATATTCTGGAAGAATCTGCCTCCAAATTCAATTTTGCTGTTGGCCGAAGTCAGCTCCTTGCTGTTGTAGGACTGAAGTCATCATTTTCTTGACACACGTCCTTCTCCATCTTGAAGCCAGCAACGGCACAGTTCTTGTCCTTGGAGTCTTGCTTTGACTTCCTCTCCTGCTTCTGCTTTTAGGGCTCCTATGGTTACACTGGGCCCTTCTGGAAAGTCCAGGATAATCTCCCTATTTTAATGTCAACTGATCAGGATATACTAATCACAGCTCAAAGTCCATTTCACCATGTAAGGTAACATATGCCTAGGGTATGGAATAGTGTTAGGGCCATAATTCTGCCTACACATAGTTTTCACAATTAGAAAGGGACAGCTCTGTTTTAGTCTTTGACAGATGTCCTGTTTCCTCCCTAAGACCTACCATAACTGAAACCCAGCCTGTGCAAGTACAAACAGTGCTGTCTGAGATGCTGGTGGATGATGGAGTGTAATGTCTGAGATCACAGACTTTGAGAGACCATGTCTGTAGTAAAATCCTCAGTCCCCACATCTCTAGAATGGGTGTAATATCAATAGCTGCCTCTAGGGTTGTTATGACAATTAAGTGACTTAATATTTGTAAAGGGCTGAGAACAATGCCTGGCATATGGTAAGCACTGAAGAAGTAATTTTAAAGAAATTAAAATATGTGAAAATAAGGTGAGAGAGAGAGAAAGAAAACCCACAGCAGTTGAAAAGTCATTTTTCTTCTTTTATTACACTATGATAACTCATAACTTTTTTAACACTTGAAACATTTGTGATTACAACACAGCCCTACTTTTGAATTAATAGTGTAAGGTGCATCCTCACCAAGTTTCAACCTACTTTAGGGGCACGGAATACGTTTTATATATGTCAGATGCTCATTAATCAATGGAGGGGTTGAATTGGATGCAGGAAAATTATATAAAGGGGACATCCTAATTTTTTTGATGTTGCCTATTTCCAGACATATTAGTAGGTGGTGGTAACTAATCATAAAAAGATACTTTTCTGTATTAAAAAAAAATTGTTTTTTAAAAAAAAGATTTGAAGAGCATTTTATTTATTGAAGGGCCTGCCTGCTCTGACTGAAATAAAAACAACATACTTAAGAAACAGATAGGGGAAGCCGGGATGGCTCAGTGGGTTAAGCCCTCACTTTGCAGCCCCAGGGACTGAGGATCAAATCCCGGCCCCGGCCCATGTGGACCCACATGCTGAATTGGGGCGTGCCCCCTGCTCAGTTCTCACCGGGATGAGACCCCGGCCCAGTTCCTGCCCTGTGCAGCCCCGCACCCACCTGTGGAATGAAACTATGTGGGAAAACCAATGATGTGCAACTATGGAGACTGTTCTGGGCCCTCCCCCTTCTCTCTGTCTCTATCTCTCTCGCTGTCAAAAACAATAAAAATATATCTAAAAAAGAAACAAAGAAACAGATAAAACAATCTCTACAATAGAAAGATCCTGGTTGTAACTATGGTATTACAGCTGACAGATCAATAGACATAATATACGGCTGATTCTGACATAAAATATGAAGGTATCAACAATTTCGGGTATCTGCCTGAAAATTTCCTCTGGCCAACCATAGCTATCCAAACTGCTCTAAATGTCTAAATTTGTCTAAATATTTAGTCTAAATTTTTTAGACGAATTAATGTCTAAAAAAATACTTTTGTTAATATTTATGATATCCGGGAGGACAGCCTTTATCAATGAAACAGCGCTGCATCAGATGACTGGGGGAAAGTAAGAACTATTCCTTTCTTGACACTGATGACTGGGGAATAAAAACCACAAAACAGATTTTGGCCAATGACAGTATACTTGATATTTGCATACTAGTCTATTTACAGTATAAACATACTGATAAAACCTTAACATTAAGTGACAGTAGAATTTAAAATGGGTTGTGCATCTTCAAATCACTACCAGGTGAAAGAAATAAAGAAAACACTATGTGGATCAGCAGATAATATAAAACCCACCCAAAAAGAAACAGAAAGCAAAAAAGTAAAGAAGCAAAAGTGGGAGACAACATATCAGTTACAACAATAAATACAAGAGCTAAACTCAATTACAAAATAAAAGATCCTGAGTCATAGAGCAAATTCTACTACATGTTATCTAAAGAGAGAGATGCCTAAAACACACACACAAACAAAGGTCTGACAATTAAGTTTGAGAACTAATCCTAGAAAAAGTGCTACGCACCTCGTTGCTGAATATCATTATGGTCACCTTTGAAGTGCTCCTCTTGGGAAGCTATGCGACAACGCCAGCCCCTCGTCCACCCTTCAAATCAATTTTGGAACTCTTTCTGGAATGGCCATCAGAGCTATTATCATATTACCCTTGATGTCCTGAATTAATATTTGCCCAATATTGCCCACATATAAGAATTATATATGATTATATAATTTTGTACCCCAGGACCAGATTACCGTACTTTTCGCTCCATAAAACGTACCTGACCATAAGACGCACCTAGTTTTTAGAGGAGAAGAACAGGAAAAAAAATATTCTGAACCAAATAGTGTAATAAAATATTTAATAAACTATAGCAGAATAACATTTGAACCATGTAAAGTGAACAGCAGTCCCCGCTGTCTACTAGGAAACTGCCACCTACTACAAACTCATCTCCAATCAGCGCGGCGATAACACAGCCGGCAACAGCACTCACTCCTCACTTGCAGCCTTCCCTCCTCCTCTGTACGATCTCCTCCTTCTTGGCTGGGACCTGCTTCTCCACGCTGCCACCATGGAATTGTAAGCTTCCTGCCTGGACCTGCTCTCCTTCCATGCAGTCCCTGCTTTCTGATCTGGCTGCAGGCTTCCCCACGGCATCATTAAGGTCCCCAACGTGCACTCTTTTTTGCAGTATTGGCTCCATAAGATGCACACCCTTTTCCCTCCACTTTTTGGGGTGGGGGGCGCAGAAAGTGTGTCTTATGGAGCAAAAATATGGTACTTGGGTTTAAATCTAGTCTTTACCATAGATATGCCACTCTAAGTTATTTAATTTCTTCATGTCTTGGTTCCTCATCCTTACTTTGAGAATAATAATAGTATCTACTTTACAGAGATGCATGACTATTAAGTGAGTTTAAACTATGTAAATGCACTCAGAATAATTCTTTTAATTTTTAAAGCTTCCTCTCTTAGTGAATAGTGCCATCTCAATGCCTCCATACCTTCCAGGGTAGCTACTTGGAGGCCACCTGTCACTGTAATACTTTTCATCATTTAGTAGCTGTTAGTCACCAGATGCTAGAGTTGTCATTTCTCTTGAATCCATCTTATTTAAATTTTTCCTTCCACAGTTTTGAGAATCATTCCTTCAACTACAGCAATACTGCTTCCTTTACCCCCTTCCACTCTTTTTTCTCATATAATCCAGAAATTTATTATTTAAAAATTAAATTATGGGAATAAGGCAAGGAGGTCCTCTGCCATCAGTCTTATTCACCATCATAGTAGAAAACCTAGCTAGTGCAGTAAGATAAGAAAATGAAATAAAAGGTATACAGACCAGGAAGGAAGAATTAAAACTTATCTTTTTTCACAAAGATCATGATTGTCTATGTGGAAAATTCCCCCAAATCAAAAAACTTAATCCTGAGACTAATTAGTGATTGCAACAAATTTGAATAGACTAATTAACATTCAAAAGTCAATTGCTCTCCTGCATACCAGCAATAAGTCATTAAAATTGAATTAAAAATTTCTTTCATTTGCAATAGCACTAAAATACTGAAATACTTAGGTATAAATCTAGAAAAATATGTATAGAGTTAATATATAGAACATTATAAAACTGATGACAGAAATCAAAGAATCTAAAAGGAATGAAGATATATTCCATGTTCACAAATTAGAAAACTCAATATTAAGATGACCATATTTCCCAACTTCGTGTATAGATATATCAAAATGCCAACAATCTATTTTATGGCTATCAACAAACCAATGCCAAAGGTTATATAGAAAGGCTAAAGATCCAGAATAGCCAGCACAATACTGAACAAGAAGAAAACAGTTAGAGGACTGACATTACCTGACTTCAGAACTCAATATAAAACTACAGTTCAAAACAGAGTTATGAAAAATAGACACATAGATCAGTGGGATAGTGTAGAGAATCCAGGAATAGACCCACACAAATACAAGAACTAATACAGAAATAGACCCATACAAATATAAGAACTGAGCTTTGACAAAGGAAAAAAGGAAATTTAATAGAGGAAGAATAGCATTTTCAATAAATGATACTGGTACAATTGGACATTTATACGCACAAAAAATGAATTAGACACAGACCTTATATCTTTCATAAAAATTAACACAAATGAGTCATAGAACTAAATATAAATGTAATGTTATAGAATCTCTAGAAAAAAACATAGGAGAAAATATGTGACTTTGTGTTTAGCAATGAGTGCTCAGATATAACACCAGCAATACACAACCAAAAGTATTATAAATTACACTTCATTAAAATTAAAAACTTTGCATTATGAAAGACCCAGTGAAGTGAATCAAAAGAGAAGCCATGGACTGGAACAAAATATTTACAAATGACTCATCTGATAAGGGACTATTATCTGAAATATGCAAAGAACTCAAATTTGACCATAAAAAAGGAACAACCCAATTAAAAAAATGGGCAAAAAGCTGAGCAGACACCTCACCAAAGAAGATATACAGATGGCAAAAAGTCATATGCAAAGATGCTCAACATCATTTCTCATTAGGGAAAGAGAAATTAAAACAAGGAGATACCATTACCCATCTATTACAGTATGTAAAATCCAAAACCAACAGTAATGAATGCTGGCAAGAACGAAGCACAGCTGGTGGAAATGCAAAATGGCACAGCCACTTGGAAGGCAGTTTGGCAGTTTCTTACAAAGCTCAACATAGTCTTTCCATACGATCCAGCAATTGTGCTCCTAAGTACTTACCCAATTGACTTGAAAACTTACATCCACTCGAAAACTTACATCCACTCAAAATCTTGCCTGTATTTATAGCAGTTTCATTCATAACCACGAAAAGCTGAAAGTAAGCAAGATGTCCTCCAATAGGGAAATAGATAAATGAAGTATGGTACATCCCTACAGTGGAATATTACTCAGCAGTAAAAATAAATGAGCTATGAAGTCACCAAAAGATAAGTAGTGACTTTAAATATACATTGGCAAGTGAATGAAGCCAACCTGGAAAGGCAACATACTACATGATTCCAACTATATGACATTCTGGAAAAGGTAAAGCTATAAAGAGTGTAAAATGATTAGTGGTTGCCAGGAGCTCAGGAAGAGGGAGGGAATAATGAATGGAGGAAATACAGAAGATTTTTAGGGCAATAAAACTAGTTTGCATGATACTGTAGTGGTGAATACATGGCATTACACATTTGTCAAAGTCCATAGACTTTTACAGCATGGAGCGTGAACCTTAGTATGTGCATATTTAAGAAAATCAGAGGTATGCCAATTAGAAATGCGGAATGCTGCAAGAGAATATAAATAATTACAAATGTGTGAAACAGCCTCATTAAAGGGGGTGAGACAAGAAGGCGTGGACCTACGTAACTTTAAAAAGGAGCAGAGTCTGTGAGACTGAAGGTGAAGGGAACCGCACCTCACCACTGTTCTCTAGTTGGTAAAGTTGTTTTCCCTGGGATATGAGTTCACAGTGGTGAAACCGTGAGCCATGCACAGTGGATGTGAACAAATAAGTAAGCGAATGGCACATGGTAGGAGGCAGGTTTCTCACCACAGGACTAATAATTTACAGACAAGCACAGGAAGAAAGTTAGGATGATCCATGTGGTTACCTGGATTAGAGCAGGAAATATCAGTATGAACTAGTATTTAGCCTAATAAAGATACATATAGAAATATTTATAGCTATATGGACAAATGCATTGTTTTTTCTCTTTTTTTACATGTTTTATCACACAGCCAGCAGAGAACCAATGGTTGGGTCCATTTGGAGATTGGTTTGTGTAAAGTGTTGGCTGTCATGTAGCAATTTAAATACCCTGGTCAGTTATCACCATGTTCAACAGAGTAATATGTTCAGTAGCATTAAAGTGGCTATTACAACTCAATAACCCTCACCTACAAAAAAATCAACCATAGTCTATCTTCAAAGAAATGACCATTATAGTGTTTTGTTTGTTTGTCTTCTTTTCCTGAGAGGTATTCATTTTAAACAAAGCTATTTCAGGTCTGGTGTTACTAAACAAGGGCAACTGTTTCTTAGTAATTCACAAGAAAAGATTTATAACTAATTAGATCCCCCGCCCACCCACCCACCCTGCCAAAATTAAGACACAAATGAATCACAAAATTGACCCTTTTAAGTGCAGCCTCTAAGATGTTCGTAGCTGTTGACAACAAGAAAGCAAATGATAAATTGTAATGACTGGAACAAACAATATCAAACAACTTTTTAATTTTCAAGAAATATGAAAGTAATTAACATGAGATCAAAGGAAATTTCAGTAGTTGCAAATCAAACAACAGATGAGCCAAAGTTACTTCTTGTCTTTAGGTTAAATGCCACTGACCTAAGGTCTTAAAAATAATTTCCTTCCTCAAAACAAAAGTAAAAGAATAAGAAAATGGGATTGCATTACTCTACTTATAAAACAAAGGTTTTCTTAATTTTGGCTTACAACATTTTAGTAGATTTCATTTTCAATTTGAAGTATAATATATTATTTCTGCTTGCTATCCATACATCTATGACAAGAAAATGTGAAAGGGCTAATTTCTTTCTAATGGGTTTCTATTGTTTGATCTTAGTTTTAAATCTTTTTTGTTATCTCATTTTAAATATAGTTCCATAAGTTATGGTGTTTTGCTACAAAGTTATGTTAGTTATAACAAAAGCAATGAAGAGGATGGTAGGTGAAAACTAACTTGAAAATTGGTATAAAATATTTATTCTCTAACTCTTTTTCTCACACATTGATGAGTTAACTGTGATCACTAAAATCCCATGAGAGTCATTCCAGAAACATGCCTCTTTTTTGGTATCTTTCTCTAGAAGTCACTGGATTTTCAATTTTCCATCATTTTATTTCACTAGTTCACCATGAAAGAACTTTTCTCAATTCCATAACATTGTCAAGAGTTTCATTCTTGGGCCCTAAGAGTGAGCTCAGTGACATATGAAATCCTTTCTAGTTCCAGTGCCTGGCTAGCAGTGTGACTTCCAGAGCTAACCTGCCTACCGTTCACTTGTTATATGACTTAGAAGGAAGTGGCACCTCCCTGTGTCCCGCTTGTCACCTTAAATAGGAGAGAATGACATTATCTATCACAGAGTGCATTAAATATAAAGCAGTTCACACCTAGTGCTGAGAGTTGGGAAAGCTCTTAACAGAATTGATGCTATTGTTGTTGTCATTACTGGAACTCGTAGTCACATCATTATTGTTTTTGTTGTTTCACTTGTCAGCTCAGCATAGCACTGAAGAAGCTTCAACTCCCTTCTCAATAAAGCAACTCTGAAGATGCAGAAAAATCTAAAAACTCATTTTAAAAAGCACCCCGATCTAGGTCTGACAGAGTTACATTTCTATTTCTAGTATTTGGAAGACGTTTGCACCAACTCCAAGGCTGAGATAAATTCAGGCCAAAGGAAAGTTTCAATGAGCTTTCATATTCCCCAGAATGAACTAAGTAAAGTGGAGGCGAGATCAGCATAGATGCTGGATATTGAATGTGTGAAGGTCAACAGAATCTTCATTCTGAATATCTCAAAAGCTGTATAAATGCCTCCAAGGGTAGACTGACCACATGTCCCACTTTAAATAGGACAGAAACTAAGGGTACTGTCCTTTTCAAATAGTACACATCATCAGCCTAGTCTGACTGGGCTAAATTCAAGTTATCAGGAGTTTGACCACATGTACCATTTGAAACAGAACAGTACCACTGTATTCTGTCTCATTTAAAGCAGGATGTATGGTCAGCATACCCAAGGGGTGTGGCAAGTAAGGCCACATGGAGTCCAGAGACTCAAACTTAGGGAAACTGCAGGCCTTCATGACTACATAGTCTCCAAGGTTGACCACAGGAAGAAGAGACCCTCACACCAAAACAGGGCCTTTAGGAAAGTGAAGACACAGACAGGAGACTTACCCCTGTTAAGCATTTACCACAGCAACTTAAGCACAATTCAGGAAATGAAGTGTGAGGGAGGCAAAAACAATAAGTAGGATGTTAGCAGACACCACCCCCGGGAAACAGCAAGGAGAGAAGTTCAAAGAGAAAGGCTTCAGGGAAAAACATGCTGGGTAGAATGAATAGAGATGACATACAACGCTTAAGTGAGCTAAATTAAAATATACATGAGATGAAGTAATCAGCCACATTAAATGGGTGGAAGGTAATTACAAGGTCTGACAATTAAGTTCTTGAACTCAGACCTCATTGCTGAATATCACTGCAATCACCTTTGAAGTCCTCCCCTCGGGAAGCTATGTACTGACGCCGGTGCCTAGTCCACCCTTCAAAGCAATTTTGGAATTTTTTTTCTGGAATGGCCATCAGAGCCATGTTCATATTACCCTGGATGTCCTGAATGTCATCAAAATGTCTTCAATGTTTCCTTTATCTTTGGGTCAAGAAAAAGTCATTGGGGGCCATCTCAGGTGAGTTAGGAAGGGTGTTCCAATATAGTTACTTGTTTTCTGGCTAAACACTCCCTCAAACACAGTGCCATGTGAGCTGGTGCATTGTCGTGATGCAAGAGCCATGAGTTTTTGGCAAAAAGTTCATGCTGTATTTGTCTAGCGTTTTTATGCAGCCTTTTCATCATTTCCAAATAGTCAACTTGGTTGACTGTCCAGTTGGTACAAATTCATCGTAAACAATCCCTCTGATATTGAAAAAGTTCAGCAGCATCATTTTGACTCTTGATTTGGACTGATGGAGTAATTTTGGTTATGGAGAACTGGTTGACTTCCATTGTGCACTTGGACACTTTGTTTCAGTGTCATATTGGTACACTCATGTTTCATCACCAGTGATAACATGGCCTCTCCAGAAGGTCTTGGCAAACTTTGACTCTCCTTTGCTTTCATCAGTGAGCTACTTCAAGACCATTTCTGCACACCAAGATTTCTAGTTAAGATTTTTCTAACTGTTTCTCTATCAATGTTTACTTGGTCTACTAGGCTTCTTACAGTCATCCATCGATTTTGAGGCACAATTCAATACATATGTGCAACATTTTTGTCAGTTGTGCTTGTTACTGGCTGCCCTGAACTTTCTTCATCAGTGACGCTTTCTCTCCCCTCAGAAAACTGTTAATTTTTGTGTACGCTGCCGTTTTCTTCATGGCAGGATCCCCATCAACTTGTACTAGCATAACCCTGAAGTCACTTCCACTCTTGCCAAGTTTAACAAGAAATTGAATGTTTGTTTGTTGCTCCAATTCAAGTCCAACACTCTCACAATAGCACACAAAACCACTCAATAACAATAATGAACATTGTTCAGCAAGACATTGCCACATGTTAGCATGTGAGACACTGGTGTACCAAGATTACGAACCCCTTCTGAGTTGTTTACACAGTGTTACCAATGTAAGCTCATGGTGGCAAGGAGAGAGTAGAACTTTTGCAATGTTTCCTATTTCCTGGTGGAATCAAGGCGAAGAAGAGATTTTAGTATTACCTTTCAAAACAAGACATTAAACAATTTTGGGGAACACTTCAAAATTATAACATTCTACATAACCAATGGTTTAAATAAAATCAAAACCATAAGCTAGAAATATAATAATAAAAGTGAGAAAGAACACGAAACAGTACAAGCAGATAACCAAGTATGTCATCGGAGGAAAATTCACAGCTTTAAAGCCTTCATGACAAATGACTAAAACAAAGATGAGTGAACTAAGCAATCAACTGGAGAAGTTCAAAGGGAATAATAAATAGAAAGAAGGAGGAGGGAAAAAAAGGAGAGAAATAAGGAAGGAAAGAAGGAGGGAAGAAAATACAATTTAAATGGAAATCTTTGAATTTATATAAGTCTAAAAGCTGCCTAAAAAAAGACAAAATCTTGAAACAAAATAAAAGATGAAATATAAATAAATACTATCAGGAAAATGAAAGGAGGAGACTAACCCCCCATGTACATAAGATTTTGTCCAAGTTAAAAGAATGCTTATATGGGAAATGCTGGCAGAGTTCGGTGATCTCACAACCATGAGGTATGGGGTTCAATCCCCGGCCCTGGCCCATGCAAACCTACATGCTGAACTACAGTGTAATGGGTAAACAACGGGATAGTTCAGCAATAAAGGTTCTCACCTCCCATGCTGGAGGCCCCTGGTTCAGTTCCCGTCCCTCACAGCACCACATCCACCTGTGCAGAATGAAACCATGTCACAATAAACGATGTACAACTATAGAGTCTGCTCTGGGCCCTCACTCCTCTCTCTCTCTCTCACCTTCTCTCAAAAGCAATAAAATAAATCTTAAAAAGAAGAATCCTTTTAAAAAAAGAATGCTTATACATAAAACCTAAAGAACACAATAAACAAACAAACAGAACAAATATTGACCCATAGATACAGAGAACATTTTGATGGTGGCCAGGTGGAAGGAGGATTGAAGGTGTGGGTGAAAACAGGGAAGAGATTAAGTACAAATTCATAGTTACAAAATAGTCATGAGGATGTATAGTATAGCATGGGGCATATAGTTAATAATATTGTAATAATTGTGTATAATGTCAGATGGGTGTACCAGATTTATTAGGGTAATGACTTCATAAGTTACATAAATGTCTCATCACTATATTGTAATACCTGAATCTAATATAATATTGTATGAGAGAGAGTACAGAAGTCCCTCAAAAAATACTGGGGATGCCAAATATATATATACAGATGTTAAGAGATGCTATCTATGTATTACTTTTCAAAGTTGAATTGAATTATGGTAGCAATGTGTAGTATGATGTTTGCTCAAAAGATGGTGTTCATCAAATGAGTGTTAGAATTACCATGAGATAGGCAGGACAGTCAAAGAACATGGAGGAAGTACAGTTGTTGTTCAAGGAGCACAAGATCATTTCAAAGTGGTATTTGAAATTCAAGGACGTTGTGTAAGAACAACAACAATGGAGGCATGAGTGTGTAACAGAATCTCCAAAACACCTAACAATTGCACGCATTCATGGTAAGTTTTGAGACTAATAGTCAAATGAAATGACATGTGCGGAGACACAAGTGGACATTTTGGTCAAAGTTACTCAAGCACTAGTTTGACGTAATCAGATACTTTGAGCACCTCTTGTAACTGCAGAAGTCAAACGTGACTTGTCTTCGTCTTTTGTTATTGGTGTACATTAAGCATTACAATTTTAATACAGTTTTTTCCTTTCTTAAAATCTGTATATATGTTTGGCACCCTCTGTCAAACTACCTTATGATCCAGCAGTCCCACTTTTCAGTCATTATCCAAAGAAAATGAAAACAGGATCTGGAAGAGAGGTCTGCACTCCCCGTGTTCATGGCAGCATTATTCATAGGAGTCATGAAATGGAAACAAATTAAGTGTCTGTCAAAAAAATGAATGGATAACAAAGATTTTATATATATATATATAACAGAATATTAATCAGTTATGAGAAAGAAGGAAATCCTACCATTCACAACATGAATGGACCTTGAGGCACTGAGCTAAGTGACATCAGTGAGACAGAGAAAGACAAATACTGTATTTCACTTTTATGTGAAATCTAAGGGAAGTCGAACTCACAGAAACAGAGTGTAGAATGTTAGGGGTGGGGAAATGTGGTGATTTTTTTTTTTTAAGGGTATAAACTTTCAGTGAAAAGATGAATAATTCTGTAGAGCTAAAGTACAGCATGTTGATTATAGTTAATAATACTGTATTACATACTTGAAAGTTGCCAAGAAAGTAGATCTTAAATGTTCTGACTACAAAAAAGAAATGGTAACCATGTGATATGATGGTAATTATGTGACATTAGATAACACTATGTTAGTAGTCATATTGCTATATACATATATCAAATCAATACATTGAACACCTTAGACTTACACAATGTTGTATGTTTTTACATATCAAAAATACTGCATGTGATAGCTACAATGCAACCTAAGGGTTTTTTGGTAAATAAATGGATTATTTCTGAAAAAATATCAAACATTTTGTATCTATATGTATATATCTGTGTTTGTATGAAATAGATGTTACAAAAAATATAGAGATACACTATTTTACAGATGAGTTCTTTGAAACTTCAAAGAAAGTAGTCCATATAACAAAAATTATTCAGAAGTCAGAAAAATAAACAAAGCTATCCAGTCCATTTTTTTCAGAAAAGCATTAGATGGATATGTAACAAATATAACAAAATAAATGAAAACTCAAGTCCAATTTCACTTGGAAATAAAGGTGTCAAATATAATTCAATCATACATGAAAAAATTATCCACCCCATAAAGGAAGGTTGATCCCACTAATACAAAACTGATTTAGTATTAGAAAATCTATTAACATAGCTTTATACATTAAGAGAACCAATATGAAACACTAAGAATTCTGCTATTTGCCAAAAGAAGTTCAATGAATTTTAACACTAATTCCTATTTTTTAAAAGAGACAATAAACTACAAATAGAAAAATACTTTCTTAATATAACTCTTTAAAAGTCTCCAACCAATAGTTTTCACAATTTTAAAATACTAAACACATCTGGTTAAAATCAGGAACAAGATAATCATCACTATTATTCTAAAAATTCTGGTTTATGCAATAAGATATGAAACTAAAACAAAAATATAACCAGTAAGAAGGATAAGGCAAAAGTTACTAACAACTGCAAAAAAATAGACTAAAAACTCCAAGAAAATCAATGAAAAACATCTCTGAGAATTAGAAAGAAAATTCAATTAAGTTGACAAAAATTCATCTCAGCTGATGCATCAGAAATATTTCTCAACATAGAGGGATCTTGTTCTCAGCACACTCATCATATAAAGCATCAAGGAATAACCTCATTAAGGAAGATAATTATATTGTAAAAAAAAATTTTTTTAAACCAAAGAAGCAACATGCTATGTTCTCAGATAGCATGATAAATATTTTAATAGGTCAATCTTCCTCAGTGAATACATAGTTGTAATGAAATTCTAATCAAAACCGCAACGAAATATTTTCTTGGGATTTATACACCATGATTCCTAAAAAATTAAGCTTGTACAAATAGCTTAGGTATTCTAGACTAATCACCTTTGGATGAATTATTTATATTCGGTAGCTACAGCAATATCATAAAATAAGACATATGCCACCCTCAACTGTTGTCACCATTATGTCAAAATTGGAACCCCAGTGTTCCTCATTAATCTTTTTCAATGTTTTTACAAAAAACAACTTTCTGTAAAGTTGTTGTGTTTTTAATAAACTTGAGACACATTTTTCCATTGGCTTTCTTTTTTTATTTTTTAAAGATTTATTTTATTGTTTTTGACAGAGACAGAGAGAGAGAGATAGAGAGAAATAGAGAGAAGGGGGAGGGCCCACAGCCGTCTCCACAGTTGAACTTCATCAGCGTTCAACATGGTTTCCTTCCACACAGGTGGGCGGAGGCAGCACAGGGCGGGAACCGGGCTGGGGGCCCCCAGCATGGGAAGTACACTGCAGTTCAGCATATGGGTCTGCACCGGCGGGATTCAATCCTTGGTCCCTGGAGCTTCAAAGCAAGCGCTTAACCTGCTGAGCCATCCCAGCTTCACCTCCATTGACTTTCAAAGTTAAAAATTGTGCTGCTACAGGAAAACATAAAAGGGGGAGGTAGATACCCTCCAGATACATAAACAAAGCTGAGAAACCAGCAAATTTTCTTTCACTGACAACAAATTCTTAGTAACTACACTCTATGAAGACAGAGAATATCTGTGAAATTCTTGTGAATAGCAGTGGTAAGAGGCTGAACTTCACTCAGACATGACCAGACATTATAGACTTCATGAAGAAGTATATTTGTAAAAGTTTTCCATGAAAATGACTTTGTATGTGTTCTTTCTCTGTGCCTGTGTTCCGGATTTGGTTGTCCCATCCCCCACTATTGTAGTACATACTGAAAATAGACTGGCATCCTATGACTGTTTTTACAAGACAAGAGATTTACAATAAAGGAGACTTATGTAAGAACTAAGCTAAAAACAGGCCCTGCCTTGGCTCAGGATCACAGCAGACAACCAGAGAATTCAAAAGGAATATCAGATGGTGCAAACAAAAGGATAAACTGAAATCAGGATCTCGGGGAGTGAACTGCAGCCCCATGTTCACTGCAGCATTATTCACAATAGCCAAGACAGGGAAACAACCCATCATAGAATGAAGGGATAAAGAAATGATACATGTGATGACGTATCATTCAGCATTAAAAAGAAGGCTCCTTCCGTATTCAACAACATGGATGAACCCGGAAGACACTAGCTAAGTGAATTAAGCCAGACACGAAAGAACAAATACTGAATGGTTCTACTTAGATAAGATATCAAAAATAATCAAAGTCACAGAAGCAGGGAGCAGAATGGTGGTTGCCCAGGGCTGAAGGGAGAGAGAAGTGGGGACTTCTTCATGAACATAAACTTGAAGAATAAGTTCTAGAGATCTGCTGACAACACTGTGCCTATAGTTAACAACACTGCATTGTACACTAAAAGAAAAAAAATGTATTATTAGGAGGGCAGATCTCATGTTCAGTGTTCTTACCACCATAAAAAGAAACAGGAAAAAGAAAAGAAAAATAACAAAAACAAGGAAAGTGCACCAAGAAACTTCCAGAGGTGATGGATATGTTTTACGACCTTGATTGTAGTGATGGTTTCATGTGTGTGTGCACATGTGCAAACTCATCAAATTGTGTACATTAAGTACGTGTAGGCTTTTTGTATCAATTATAGTTCAACAAAGCTGTTTTAAAAGTTATAATTTAGGTAAAAGGTGAAGTCAGAGAGAATAGACCAAGACACATGAAAATAAATTTGTTCACACAGTTACCCTCAAACTATGGAATAAACACAATGATTAGAAGCATCTAGTTCATGTAAACACAGTAAGTGATCTGACATGTAAGTCCAATCAGAGGTGCAATTAACTCCACAGTCCAAAATCAAAGTGATGGAGCTGAACACCCACGACTAGGTCAGGTCCCTTCAATGCCTTTATGTCCCTGTTAGTAATTACGTAGCCAAGCTGGCTTTGTGACATCTAAGGACATTTACTCTCTGGGGTAGATTTATATGAGTTGACGTGACATGATCACGTTTCATTACTTGTGCCTAACACCCTTGGGCCACCACCAAATAACAGAGATTCACATCAAACGTCAAAGTCAGATTTGATCACCAAAATGCCTGTGGTTTCAGGGATTCTGTGACTTATTTTTTCCTGGCCTCTAAACCTCTGTCCCTGAACACACCTCTGCAGTGGACCTGAATTACTCACAGGTAAGCAAGTGCTCTGCTGTGTGGTCATACAGGCGGGCAGTTGTGATGGGAACCTGATATGAGCCAATGGCTCATCGGCCACTTGCCTTTCTTCTTTCCACAAGCCCGATCCTGTGGCATGCAGGGTCTCCTTCTTGGCCACTGTGCCTTCTATTAAGACATCATTAGCTGAGGCCTGTAGCATCTTTGAAGCAATACTTTACTTATTTCTTACATCAACATAAAGCTAGCAGGATCTTGGGGCCTGGGGAAGAAACACAACTATGCATCTTTAACAGAAAAGAACTGAACCTATTCGTTCAAAGTTCTCCAGTGAAAGATAGCCCATCATTCCTCTTATAACCGATTCTAGTGTCTTTTAAGCCCCAGAGAAATTCTGGTGCTTAACCTAATTCCAATGTGTGGAAAACAGAACCTCATTCTGTCTTAAACAAACAAAACTCATCCATAAAATTATGGACACCTGAGGGTTTTTTGTTGTTTGTTTTTTCTCATCTTTCTCATCACTGTCTTCTCATCAAGATTCTAAGTGAGTTGATTTTTTAAATGATCCTGATTCAGTATCTAGTGTGTGTTTTCTAACATTAAAATCGGATCATTCATCAAGTCACAATTTTGAAATAATGAGGTTTGCAGACCAGAAACTATATGTCTGCTCTAGTTCCATTATCGGTCCAATTTAACAAATAGTGAAAATTGTGCTCTTGGGCAATGTACAATTCAGTTACAGGCCAGTAGGCATAAGGGAGTATACACACGCTCCCTGGACGTGCCCTACGTTGTCGCTGCCCTTGTTTTGAATGTGCGTGTTAGCCAGCAAGCATTAGAAAAGACAGAGTGGGAGGATCGTGCTCCTGAACTGAAACCCGCATCACACAATTGCACGAGAGACTTGGACTATATAATGTCTGTGTTGGCTCAGGCCGCCATGACAAAGTCCCACAGACCGGGTGGTTCAACAACAGCAATGTGTATCCTCCCAGTATGCAGGCTGGAAGTCCAAGGTCAAGGTGTCAGCTGGGTTGGCTTATTCTGAGATCTGCTTTTAGACAGCCATCCTTTGCCTGTGTCTTCACATGGTTTTCCTCCTATGTGTGTCAGCATCCTAATCTTCTCCTAAAGGACACCAGTCATTTGGATTAGGGCCCAGCATGTGCTCATTTTAATTTAATTATCTCTTTAATGTCCATGTTTCCAAGTACGATGACTTCTGGGGGACTGAGGTTAACACTTCAACCTATGAATTTGGAAGGGGGCAGCATTCCGTTCACGGCCCAGCAGAAGCTTTAGCAGGACAACGGAACAGTGGGGCTGTTCAGGCCGGTCTCCGTGAGCACACCGGTCAGTTCGTGGAAATGGGAAACACAGATCATATATGGGCATGGGTGGTGGGCAGTCCTCACTGAAATGCGCACCATTTTGACAGTACAGACGTCACACCGGGAGTCCTGTAATGACACTCCTCTATTTCTTCCCGGAACTCCTCTTTCGCTGGCATGCCTTCTCCTCATATGTCTGGCAGCAAGATGAACGACAGCTTTTCTGGAATGAGGGTGAGCACCTTTGAGTTACTGCATGGAGCAAACTACTTGCCTGACAAGAAAAGCGAAGTGTGACGAGGTGACACTGGGTGTTTCAAAAGTCCTCCTCACTATCTTAAGACCGCATTTGAGTGTAACCTGGTACAATGACAAAGGAACAAAAGGCTTGTGTCTCTGAAAATAAACCAGTGAGAACAGACAGACATAAACTAAAGGAAATCTAAGTGCTAGAAATTAGAATCAATGCTGATTTGACAATTACTAATTTTAAAGCAAGTTTAAAATGAGTATTAACTCCAAATACTTTTGTAAAGCTGTTCCGTCATCATATTGGAAATTTTTATCCAATTCTTATTACAACAGGTTTTCATGTGTTCCATATGTTTTGAAAGATTATTAAACCTTTTCCAAATCAAATTTACAATTAAAGTTCTATTTCCTCTTCCTTCTTGCAATCACACTGCTACCATTCATGATAAAGCATTTCTCAAAAATAAAAGAACTTTTTTTTTTTAGAATGGACTATTTTTTAAAGTTTCTGCTCATGTGAGACACATCTGACATGCAGAGTGTGAAAAACTGGCCAAAGGGTCACGTTCTGTAGACAAGAAAGTGCCACTTAGATGTGTCTCATCTCAAGAAAAGTCTGGAAGTGAGGTGGAGCACTGTTTTAGGATCCCTCATTTCTCCAAGTCAGCCAACTGCAAGGCTATTCCCTTCCTCTCTCTCCTTTAACCCTTGGAATTCTTTCTGCTAAGCACCTATCAAAAGTCTGCCCAGTGCGTGTCAAATGCTTCTAAACCTTTTGCATCTGTAGAGATAAAGCCTGCATTCATTCATTAAACAGGCATTTATTCAGCTGTCATTCTTCCAGGTATTGTGCTAAATCAGCACTTCTCAACCAGGGCTATTCCCCCAGCCCCACCCCAAGGGATACCTGAAATGTCTGGAGATGGTTTTAGTTGTCACACTGAGGAACGGGTATGCTACTAGCATCTAACAGGTAGAGACCAGAGATGTGAGGTGTAACAGGTAAACACCCCACAATGCACAGGGCAGCCCCCACCACACAGACGGATCTGGTCCCAATGCCAATCGTGCCAAGGGGGAAAAGCCATGTTGTAGAATCTTGAAATGAAAAGGAAATTCACGAATTAGTAGAAACTTGTATGTGTATACCAACTCACCCAGCCTAAATTGCCAATCAGAAGAACTATGATGTAACTGGCCTCCTAGGAGAGGATGTAAACAGAGATGGGGGACTCTAGGCTGTGCCCATAATATCAAAATTGAGGGCATTCCCTCTTCCAACCGTCAGAAGACAGTTCTTGTTGGGTAGAGAAGACCTCGGAAGTAGGAGGAGGATGAGGCTTCAGGATTCCACTCGAACACGGTTCAGCTGTGGTCGGGGCACTCTTATGTGTGACACTGTGAGGGAGGGACAGAGACTCTGAGTCTGCGGCAATGACTTTAGAAAAGGAGCTCATCGGACTGGTCACACCGGGCGTCTGAAAGAAGGACAGCGACTTCTGGGAGCCCTCACTTCAAGGAGCCTCTATGAGAGCCCCTATCAGGGGGAAGAAAAAAGGGCCAGGTAGAGACAAGAGGGAAAGCATCCAGGAAGAAGGGATCTCACCACATCCACATGGAAGGTCGCCCCACTCAGCCGGAGTGATGGTGAAGAACAAGACAGACCAATGCTTGGTAAGCCCTTGGCCACCCATTGAGTAGGATTTCAGCTGCCACCAGGAACCCGTGTGACTGTCCTCAGAGAATGAAAGAACAAGGTCTTCGGGGGAAATTTGGCATTCTGTCACTCTCCAGAGGAAGGCTCAAAGCCTTGCTGATGTCACATCTGTGCCCACAACTGCCCTAGGTTGGCTTTGAGTACATAAGGGGGCAAGGCTGACCGTCAGGAGATTTTCTTCATAGTCTTCAAAGACAAAGTGCCTTAGCCAGGAGACGAAATCCATGCTGAGAACAACTACAATCTCATAAGAACACAATTTTTTTTTTTTTTTATGGCTGAGAGATTCAATTTTACAGTAATGAAAACTGATTCCAAAGTGGACAAAGTGGCAAAGTCAATTTGTAGTAAAAGCCACACAATATATTTATTTACCCTGATCCCTTTGTCTAGAAGTCTTTTGGCTCTCCAATGTTCTGTTTAGATTAAATAGGAAACATTAATTGACACTCTCAAGGACAGGAGAAGAAATTAAGGAATAAACACAAATGGAGTGATTTCTCAATAACTAGAAAAAGCCAGGATGAAATGTGAATTCAGATCATAAGTGTTGAGTGAACCCCATGAGCTTAAGAGTGCCTTAGATTTTTGTTTTATGTTATGTTCATCCCAATTTTCTATATTACCATCTCTTCCCTAAAAACTTACCTGTCCCCAGAGTATCTTCTTTTTTTATTGACCCATGTTCTTAATCTACTTCCTGCAGCAATAGCTCCACAGAGAAAAACATTTAGGTCTTACAAATCACATTGTGTAATGTTCAGTGGATTCCGCAAGCTGAGGGCTCACCGTTCATGAGCCATGGTGAGATTTAAACATTTCAATGTAAATAGTCAACACCCTTAAGGAACAACAAAAGCCAATTCATGGTGAAGAAATCAAATAAAACCATCCTGAAAGCATTTTTTTTTTTTTAAGAATCAGAAGCATGCAGATTTTGAAAAGAAGGGGGGAAAAATGGACGAAGGGTATGAAAAATTAGTCCACACACACAAAAACATTGTACCAGTGGCCAATCAATATAAAACTGCAGTCCAGCCTACTTTATAATTAATAATGCAAATAAAATTATAGTTTCTCACTTTTCACTATCAGACTGCCAAAGATGAAGAAGCTGGATAATACCGACAGATAACAAGAGCTTGAAAACAGTCATTCTCCTGCATTGTTAATAGGGAAGTCAATTGGTATACATTTCATAACTGTCTGATTGTAAAATGGACACACTGAGATGTCTATGGTGTTGCCATCTCATTTCTAGCAATTTCTCCAACAGGTATACGTGCACAAATGCGCTTATTGCAGACTGTTCATAGCAGCAGAAAACTAAGCACAAGCTACATACCCACTAGTGGCCAATTGGATGCCTTTCTTTGGTGGGAAGAAAACTATAAAGTCTTTTTTTTTTTTTTTTTTTTAAATTTTAGATAAGTTTATATGTGCTCTTAGGGATGGAACTTCAAAATAAAGTTACTGCAAAAAGAACAATTTGGAAAATTACCTGTAACACATACATACTTATGTATAAAGAAGCTTCAGTGTGGGTTGAATATGAACAGACTAACGTTGGGTAGATTCCATGGCTAGAAAGGCTGAAGCACTGGAGGGGTGGGAATGGAGAATGAATTCTCACTCTGACACGGCACTCTTGAGTCCTGTTTAGATTATTTCCTGTGAGCATGCACATATTGCTTTCCTAATAAACTATTTAGTGAAAAGAAATCATACTACTTTGGAGATGTAAACCAAAAATGAAAGTCGATTTGATTGTGTCTAAAAGCCCCCAAATCCTCATCATCACTTTGATCAACCCAGTCTTGATGGGGGCGGGGGGCAGAGGTTCTGGGGTGACCGGCTGCCCAGCATGCCAGGACTGAGGTTACATGGCATAGTGGGCTTTCAGCTAAATTGGGACTATCCCGGGATGAGGCTGGTGAGCTACAGAGACCTGGGTGAGCAAGTTTCCTCTCCGGGGACCATGTCTCCTTTGGGTGGGCTTTTCTAAGGTCCAGTCTGAGTCTGAAGGGGGGTGTTAGCAAGTCCTTTGGGACCTCGTCTCCAAGATCAGCTGTTAGAAACGTATGCAATGTTTCGATCTGCACCAGAACTTAGACCTGGAAGATGGTGTTTGCTTTCACGCCTGCTCTAAGGTCCCAGCGCACAAGCCGAGCAGCTACTACAGACGAGCACCATGGTGCATGGTAACGAACCACGTGCTCTCACCCCAGCTTTAAGGAATGCTGAGGCTCTCGGGCCTGTGGGGGAGAGAAGCTGAGCCATCCTTGGGACCAGGGCACTGTCTTCAAGGCCAGCAACCCAAACCCCAGTGCCCAGGGCCAAGGGCCAAGGTACACACAGGAAGGGATCATCCAGGGGACAGACGGGAGTACTAAGACGCTTCTGAGTTACCTACAGTGTGGTTCCCACTGCTCTGTCATATTCTGAGCAAACCCAAAGCACTGGAGGGGACCAGGCCGGGGAGAGCGAGATGGGATGGCCCTGTTCCCCCCAGCCAGGGAAGGGCTCAGGGGACAGCCCTTCCTCACCAAGGCAGAAACGCCGTCGGAGCCCAAGAGAGGCTGAGCCGTACAGCCTGCAGACTGGGTGCATCTGAGCTCAGGAGAAGGGGTGTAAGGGGAAGGCAGGCAGAAAAGCAGAGCTCAGCGCTCACCCCATGCCCGCCAAGGAGGGCAGTGAGCAGCACTGAGGTTACTTCCACAGAGGGCTGCCGGGGGCGGGGACTCCCGGCTTGGCACGCTGGGCTCACAGAACGCGGGCCCTGATATTAAATGGCGTTTTTCAGGGAAGCCGGGATGGCTCAGCGGGTGAAGCACTCACTTTGCAGCCCCAGGGACCGAGGATCGAATCCCGGCACCAGCCCATGTGGACCCACATGCTAAACTGGGGAGTGCCCCCAGTTCAGTTCTCACCGGGGTGAGACCCCGGCCCAGTTCCTGCCCTGTGCAGCCCCGCGCCCACCTGTGGAATAAAACCATGTGGAAAAACCAATGATGTGCAACTATGGAGACTGTTCTGGGCCCTCCCCTTTCTCTGTCTCTGTATCTGTATCTCTCTCTCTCTCTGTGTCAAAAACAATAAAAACAAACCTTTAAATGACGTTTTTCTTGCATGTGGGTTTCTTTTTGTTCACGTAACGTCCCTCTTTCCCAGAGTCTCTCCACGTAAGCAGAGGTGCGTGAGTGACCCTGCTCATCACTGCCTCAGAGGTGGGGTGTGACAGCAGGAAGGAGGGAAAATACCAAGACCTGGATGCCCCTTATTTCTAACAGCAACAGCTGCTCAAAGCCGAGAGCAGCTTCAGCCAGAGATGAAATATCCCGGACCTTGGGAAGAGCAGGGTTTCCTCAGGACTAGGGAAGGGGTCTCCGTGTGGTAGGAGAACTGGAGGAAAACGAGAGCAGAAGTCTCCCAAATGCCACTCGGATCCCAGGTTGAGCTGCCCGGCCCGGAGAGGAAACCCGGGGACACGCCAGGTCCTCATCGGTCATGTAGGACTAGGGTGACCAGATGCCCCATTTTCAATGGGAGGGAAAACAAGGGTACTGATCTGTTTTACACGGTGGGTGTGGTCAGCCTATGGACTCCTTGAATCTAGCCCAGTGAGAATAAGCTGCGCATGCTCGTATATGCCATGTGCAACAGGACGTCTGGTCAGCCTGGTTGGGACTCTCTCAGGCGTTCCCAGGTCATCCTAGTGACCACAGAGCCTGCCGACCTGAAGGATCTGCTCAGGGAGCTAAGGGACACCGCACCAGCCAGCGGTGGAACTCTTGGCCCGAGCCCTCCCCAAGCTTTGTTCCGCAACAAAACGTATATTCTGGAACAATACCGGCTACAGCGGGAAAGGACACGAGGTAACTCAGATCACTCTTGTGCCAGGAGCTTTGCAGGACCAGCACTGGCTGGTCCAAACCACACCGTTCGCCCCCAGCTTTTCACTGCAAACCCATGTGACAGCTGGCTGAGCTCGGGCCCCCGTGAGAAACGCTCTCTAGTGTCCAGTGAAAGTGAGGGAAGAAAGGGCCTCCATAAATATTCTACCTTTGTGGTCCTACCAGGGTACAACATCCTTCAAAGGCAGCCCAGAAAACAGAAATAAACTTCCAAGTCCAAAGGGGAAGAGAGAAGGGCCCGTAGAATATTCTTCAAATGACATTAAGGGACCGCAGGCGCTGTCAGACTCCCCGGTGGAGTGAGGGGGGTGGGTAACGTGGCTTGACTACAGACTGTCACTTTCTTTCGGCACACATCCTGGGAACGTGGTGCCACGCGGCGGGTTCCGTGCTGCTCGCTTAATTTTCCTCTCCCCTACAGAGTTGTCTTCTGCAAAAATGGAGATGCCATTTCCTTCAAAGGCAGCTTACCATGTAAAGACACACACAGCGACTACCCTCCTACAGCAAGGCATGCCTCCAACACACTGGTGTCTCTCTGTTGTACTGTCTAACTTTCACATACACTGATGGAAAGCTTCGCCAGGATCTGTCTGTCACATGCCATCTACCTCCAGGCTTTGTCACAACACACAGAGAAGTGGGTTTTCTTCTCGGCCCCAAGACTGCTCCCTCGGCTTAGGTCCTCAGTGAGTGCTCTTCTGATCATTTGTTTGCTCACGTCCTCAGCACACGCCAGAGGCCCTGCATGTGCTAGGAATATAAAAATGAACCAAGTGTGGCCCTCTCCAGTAACTGTCACCTGGTGGTCTTTTTTTTTTTTGCTTGGATAAAACTGGCCACAAGCAGGCCAATTTCAACAAGATCCATGTGGGTATAGCCCACTCTTCTTTGCATCGTCTTTATATCATCTACTATCACCACCATTTACACTGTCTACAAAATAAAAGCCCTGCATTGATTTTATTTCATTGAGCATTAAAGCTTTAAATGATGCCTTTCTCTCTGCAACCCGCCCCACCCTATAGGTCAGGATTGCGTTCAGCAGCATGTCACAGAATACCCAGTTCATGGTGGCTTAAATTCTTAAGATACTTACTGTTTATGTAACAAGATGTTCTAGCTTTGATTGGTGACTCAGCAATGTCACAGACACCCAAGCTCTCTCCAACCTCCTCCAGCACATCAAGGATAATGATTTCTTATTCACCCCATTGTCACAAAATGGCTGCAATAGCTCCGTGTATCATGTTCCCATGGTTATATTCAAATGGAGTAAAATTTCAGGGAAATGGAGTTGTCTTTTTATCAGGCTGGACAATTTTTTTCCTGAAATCCTTCCATCAGACTCCCGCATTGATTAGAAATGAGTCGTTCAGTCAGTCACAATGTTTCTGTGGTTTTACTTTTTAAATATCTGTCAAATCAGTTTCTCTTTCTTCTTTCTAATTGCCAAATTCTTTCATTAGCATTCTACTAAACCAATATCCTCCTACAGGGTCCCAACCTGAAATCTACCCTCTACACAAATGCTAGCCCAATATTTAGCGTAGTAGCCAGACTTAAAGGTGGCCACCAATGAGCCTTACCTCCTGGTATTCACACCCTTGGATAGTCCCTCCTACTCTGTTCCAGGGTTGTCTGTGTGACCAATTAAAGAGGACAGAGCGATGGGATTTCACTTCGGGGGTTAGCTTGTAAGAGGCACTGTGGCTTCTCTCACCCCCGGCTCTGGGGAAGGCCAGCCGCTGTGTCCTAAGGATGCTCAGCGGCCCAGTGAGACATCCACACAGATAGGAATGTGACAGAGCTCGGAAGTGGGTCCTCCAGCCCTAGCTCACATCTTGACTAACACCTCATGAGGAGCCCTGAGCCGGACGGAACCCCCGACCTGAGCAGCTACTCCATTCCTGATCCGTAGAGGCTGTGAGATAATAAATGTTCGTTTTGAGCTGCTAAGTTTGGGGATCTTTTGTTATTCATCAGTGGACAGCAAAGTCACTTAACGTGAAACTGTCCTGCTTAAAACCTGTACGTGGTCCCCAGAACCAAGAGCAGAGGGCCTGGCCTCCCCAGCAGGTGGGCTTTGGTCCGCAGAGTCTTTTTACGTATGTTTTGAACTGGGAGATGTCACAGAAACATCAGCACTTCTGGCCCCACTAGCTGCCCCCATCCCCAGAACACTATGATTGATGGGGCCAGCTGACTCGTGGGCACGCTCCAAGTCCCCAAGCGGCCCTCACTGGTGTGCCAGCAACGGTAGTAAGACGTGATGGTGGCCACCCTTTGTTCCCTGCTTGTCCCATTGTTGTGGTTACAACAGATACGTCTTTTGTCCCCGTGTTCCTGTCAAAAGTGAAGAACAAAAGGGTTCTGTTTTTAAAAATTGGGAGAAGACCATGCTTCATTAAAAAAAAGGAGAGTTCTCGTGTGCCTAACATGTAAAGAGTGTAAGAAATACACAGACATCTCAATCCACTCATTTATCTTGCCTCTCTGGTCCCGTCAGACATCGGTGTTTATGACTCCAGAGCCACAGAGCATGCTGGGTCCTCAGCACAGCCCGCCTCTCGGGAATGCAGCCCCAGACCCGATTCGTTGTGCTCACCACTGCTCAGCTTACCAACCTCTCTGAGGTTTTGATGTGTCTGCTTCATTGGGCTATGGAGCCAAGCTGTTTGGTCAAACACTGGTGTAGATATCGCTGTATCTTCAGATGTTAATAACAATGACATGGGTGGGCACTGAGTAAGGCAGCTTGCTCTCCATAATGTGGGTGGGCCTCATCCAATCCGTTGATGGCCTGAAGAGCAAAAACTGAGCCTTTCTAAATAAGAAGGCATTTGGCCTGCAAACCACAGCATAGAAACCCTGCCTGAGTTTCCAGCCTCCCTGGCCTGCCACATAGAATTCACACTCAAGACTGCAACAGCAATTCTTAATTGAATGCCACCTGCTGGGTATTTCAACAAATTTTGGCTGTTTCTCTGGAGAAACACAACTACTCTGTACACTCCTATGAACAGAATTGTGTCTCCCCAAATATTCATGTGCTGAAGCGCTCACCCCCAGGAGGATGGCATTTGGAAAGGAAGCCATTGTCATATCATTAAAGTTAGAGTCGATTGTGAGCGTAGGGCCCTCGTGGCGGGATCAGTGTCCTTCTGAGAAGAGGAAGAGACAAGACAGCAAATAGGAACACAGAGGAAGGCCCTGTGAGGACTTGGAGAGAAGGTGGCAGTCTGCAAGTTAAGGGGAGAGCCCTCACCAGACGGCGACCCTGCTGGTACCCTGGCCTTCCTGTCCCCAGAGCAATGAGTAAACAAATCCTCATATCTGAACCACCCAATCTGTGGTGTATTTCATGACAGCAGTGTAAGCAGACTAAAGCGCCCCCTTCCCACATTCCTTACACTTCCTGACTCTATGTCATCTGTGTCCCTGGTCATGCCACCCCCTTCCACCAGGGACCAGATGGCCACCTCCCCTCAGCCACAGTCCAGCCATCACCTTGTCTAGGAAGCTGCCCATGCAGATGGGGAGGCGTGGTCCTCCCTGATGATGCTCATTCTGAAGCCCCTCCTCCCCCACCATCCCAATCCAAATGTTAAACTGAAACATAAGGAACGTAATGTAATGACCTCTTCTACACGGGCTTCCAAGAGAGGAACTATCTCTTATTCTGCCCAATATCAACAAATGAGTCCTAACAAATTATCACCAAGGAGGACCGACAGACAGAGGATAATTTTAGATCAAACGAGTTTGATGAAATTATCTTCCAAACCACTATAGAAGAGAATAAATGCTTCATAATTTAGGGAGAAACAGGAGGATTTTCTGAACTTCTGGCAAAGCCTTTTCCTGACGAAATCATTTCAGGCACAGCATTTGCAAATGCGTCTTCTGCTGGTCATAATTATGCGTTTCCCACCCCCCACTGTTTTGAATTACTTTGTGCTAACACCAAAATTGTTCCGCCGAGAGTGGGATTTATTTGCTGAAATGTGACGAGAAGTAGGAGAAGAGGCGTACTTCACATGCGGAGCCCGTTGTGAGCACAGCTGTATTTCTGAGAAATATATTTTAGTCCTTTTACTCCATCTCTGCTGTAATTTAATAACTGAAGTACAAAGCTCATGAAAGCTGGGAATGTGCTGGAAGGTCAGGGAGGAAAAACGTGCATGGAACAGTTAGGACAGACGAGGGAGTTAAAATAACAGGGGAAATGGATCATTTATGACCTTCCTGGCCAATGTTTTATGACTCCATGCCTGTTTCGGTAAAGACCAAACTCTGGCTCATATCCACAAAAAGGTGGAACAATTAATAAATTCAGGATCAGAATGCCTTCTGCTCCTCTCCTGTAATTATAATTACCTGTTTAAAAATTATTTCATTTACGACCAATAGAGTAACACTTTCAACATACGAACATGAGCTCTACTCTTTGAATGATAGACCCACACACTCACTTTTTCTCACCGAGCACAGACCCTCCCATGCAGCACTTGCCAAATGTCTCCAGCAATACCCTCCTCATGTGCACAAGTGGCTTTCTGTCAGAAATCAACATTCCACGAGATGCCAGAAATGCGAACAAGTCCCCAGTGACGGGCTGGCTGAGGCTTCCCCCCGAGGGGCAGCTATTTGCAGCCTTCCCTGGGTTACTGCATCTCTCAATGGGCTGTAGATGCGATTGCCATGGTTTCAGGGAAGGTAGTATTATCCACACCAGCCTGCGTGATAGCAACAAACACAACGTCCCAACTGAACTTTGTAATCAGCCCTGTCGGGAGAGTGAAGTCTGCTTTCGTTTAACAGCTGCGTGTGTGCTGTCCAGCCATCTGATGCTGTGATGGATTCCAGAGCTCGGCTGTGTGATCAGGCAGGGCTCCGGCCACATCAGGCATGGCTTCGCCAGAGGGGAGGGGTGACCTGAGCAAGGAGGGGTGCCTCTCTGAACCCCAACACCCTCCTCCCGAAAAGGAGGTAAACACAAAGCCCCTGGCAGGACGCATACGAAACTTAGTTTGAGTGTTTGGAATAGGGGTGGGCACCGAAGAGAGGGTTAAAAACCATAGAAAGTGTTTGTCATGGAATATGGTTCACACACCGCGCCCCTTGGTTCAGGATTCTGACTGAAGCTTCAAACAAATAGGGAGGAAGCCCCTCCTGTTCCAACGTAAAGTGCTGCACACATTCCTTCAGGACTCATGAAAAGCCTGAAGAGCCAATCTGTCACCCGAACTGTGTGTCTAGCATGATGTATGCAATTGGTGAGCCACACGCAACTGATATATCTGTTATAGGTGTGCAAGGAGCAGCTCATATAGAAGCTATGCATTTAATATGTATATACACACATACATCGAGGAATAAGTGAGTTCATTGAAGGACATGAGCCTACACGGATGTGCCACCGAGGAACAAACTGTGGTGGCATTCTCCCTTAATGAGGGACAGATGCAGGGTGCTCGCCCACGCTCCCAAGCTAAGGAGAAGGCCCTGGGAAGAGGCCCAGAGGAAGCCTTCACCTGTAAGAAGCTGCTGGCTCCCCTCCCCCCAACCCCCTGCCACCCTCCCCCTCCTATGGCCAATGCCTGGTGTGCTTGCTGCACTTGCCCATTGGAGCAATGGCTGTTGTGAAATATTCTTTGGAAAAATACAAAAGCTGAGGCTCAGTATTGTGGGTTGGCCTCAAATTTGCAAAGCAAAAGTTTACGTGCCCTTATCCTTTTGATTCAGGAGTTACGTTCCTATCTTCTTTCTGTCCGTTGCCCGAGCTATTTTCTGCTTTATTGATCCTGCACACGACCCTCTGAGCTCACTCCGGAAAAGTCCCGCTCGTATTTAGAACGCGGAAAGCGCTGAGCAAGCCCATTCACAGCCCACAGTGAGGCGAAGGCTGGAGCGCTGGTGCTGGGCACGCGCCGGGCACCGTCGTGGCCGATGGGGCTGGAGACGGCGGCCAGCAGTCCTATTCGGCCCCTCCTGCTTACTCAGAGGTGGCCACTCCGGCTGAGAACGGCCTGACTGAGGGGCTGCACGGTGCACCCGGGCCGCGTGACAAAGCTAGGACGCAGCTCTGGAGTGGGCACACCGCCTGCGCAGCAGATGGACTTGGGGGGCAGCAGGACAGGGCTCAGGAGTGTGCCCAGAACGAGCTCCTCGGGGTCAGATGCGCATTCGTGGGGGCTTACCACCACCTGCAGGGCCCGGCTCCAAGCTCGCCAGCTCAGCGCACAGATGGATACACTGTCAAACTTCTTACCTCTTGGGAAGAGTTCCAATGGCTCTGCTGTTGCCAGGAAGCTAGTGCCCGGTCTCTACCAAGAGACAGCTGGGGCTATAGCTTGGAGGCTCCAAGATGCTGCCACCGAACTCTTATGGGCCCACAGTCTCTTCCTTCAAGGACAGGGTCTGGTCACTGTGTACTCCAAAGGGCAAACCCTTACTACCCGTCTTCACACTGTGCCACGTAGGCCCCATGGCATGTTTTATATGAACAGGTAACCGTCAAATTGAAGAGGTGAGGCCAACCTCAACTTCTGACACTCCTGTTCCGGAGGGTCTACCATGCACAGCTGAGTACACTACCCTCACAGCCACCCACAACGGCAACAACAACAAGACCAGCAGGAGCAGCAGCACCGCCCAAAGCAACACAACCTCCTCCATCAACCACCACTGACCTACGCCAACAACAGAATCATTAGCACCCACAACACCCACAAAACCAACACCATGATCTCCACCAGCAACAACACAACCACCATGGCCTTCATCAACCATCACAACAAATTCACCAACAGCCACAACACAACTACACCGTTACCACAACTGACACCACCAAAATGACCACCAATGAAACTACCCCTGACAACAAAACCATCGCCCCACAGACATGAGGTGTCTTGTTTGTCAGGTACTATGCTGCGTCCATAGACTATTGTCCTTAATCCCTGCGGAATGGGGTCCCCTGAATGGCTCATTCTGTCTCAAGTTGGATGTTACTCTGAGTCACATGGGAAGCCATTGAGGGGGTGTAGGCAGAAGATTAAGGGTGGCTGACTTAGCTTTTCTAAGGCTCTATGGGGTGTGGACTGGAGGGAGGCAAAGGTGGGAGCCTGTCAGGATGCAATAAGGCAGAGTCAGGGGATGGGGTGGGGATGGGAAGGAAGCTGGTTTAAGGGGCAAACACAGGCAGCTGGTGGTTTCAGGATTCTGCTTTTAATAACTGGAGGGTGTACCATTTACTGAGATGGGAAAGATGGTTGAAATAATGGCTAGATGGATGAATAAACAAACAACTGTTATGGTAACACAGTAAAGGCGGGTGAGACTTCAGAGTAAGAAATAATTCATTAGGCATCTGAGTCCTGTGGGTCTCAGGGTCATCCAGAGAAAGAGTAGGTTCTGAGATATACGAGGGCTGTCCAGAAAGTTGGCAGCTGTATAATACGAAAAATAGAGGCATTTATAGCTGGATTTTTTCCAGACAGCCCTCGTATATAGATATACCGGGGGTGCCAAAAAATGTATACACATTTTAAGAGATGTTATCTATGTGTTGCTTTTGAAGATGAATTGAATTATGGTAGTAATGTATAGTAGGACGTTCACTCAAAAGATGGCATTCATCAAATGAATGCTAGTGTCCCCATGTGACAGGCAGGACAGAGAAGCTGGAAGAAGTACAGTGGTCCTTTGAGGAGGGCAAGACCACTCTGAAGTGGTCTTTGGAATTTGAGAACGTTGTGGAAATACAACAATGGAGGTGTGACTATGCAACAGAACCTACAACACACCTAACAACTGCACACATTCGTGATAAGTTTGAGATGCATGGTCAATGAAAACAGTGTGTGCAGAGATATAAGTGGGCACTTTGGCTAACATTGTTTGAGAAGTTCATCAAGATCAGAAGCATCTGAATGCCGATGGGAACCACTTTGAGCACCTCTTGTAACTGCAGGAGTCAAATGTGACTTGTGTTCATCTTTTGTTATTGGTATGTATTGAGTATTACAATTTTATTAGTTTTTTTCCTTTCTTAAGATGAGTATATATTTTCTGGCACCCTCTGTATATATGAATTAGCTCACATGATTGGGGACGCTGACAAGTTTGACATCTTTAGGGCATACCAGTAGGCTAGAAACTCAGGCAGAGGTTGATTTGTCAGTCATGAGGCATAAGTTTTCCTTCCTAGGAAAACCTCAGGGTTTTTCTTCTTTTTCTCTTAAAGCCTTCAACTGATTGGACAGGGCCCACCAACAGTATCAAGGGTAATCTCCTTCATCTAATGGTCAACTGATTGTAGATGTTAATCATATCAAACATATAAAATGTCCTTCACAGCAACACCTAGACTAGTGTTTGATTAAAGAACTGGGTCCTAGAGTGTAACCAATTTGACCCCTAAGAATAATCATTGCCATTCCAAACAACTGTTCAATAGCAACCATTAGACTTTACTAAATGGTATGGCTCTGGGGTTGACACACTTCAGTCTGTGGACCACACCCTGCTCATTGCCTATTGTAAATAAAGTTTTTGTTATACCCCCACGCCCATCCATGTGGGCAGGGACTGGTTGGTTTTGTGTGACAACGGCAGAGTAGCTGTGGCAGAGACCAAATAACCTGCAAAGCATAAGATTTTTACCACTGGACCCTGTACAGAAGTTCATGAAGATCCTCCATGCTGCCGCTCAACGGAAAAGGTTCAGGATTCCAAACAGTTAACAGGTTTGAACCCAGTGAGGCTCTGGGAGACTCAGGAATAGTCAAATATGACATGGGGGAGGAAAAGAGACCCAAAACATTTGCATTTGGCTTTGAACCCGCTTACATTCTGCCTGAGCAAGTATGACCTCACTGCTCCAAAATGAAAGCTCAGGGCCTCTGGGCATAAAACTGACCCCCTGATAAATCTCACACACAGGACACAGCACTTTGTACATGCAGGGAAATAGCGCTTGGGAGGCAAAACATGGCCAACGTGCTTAACTTTGCAAGTAGCAACTGGGCTCAGGTCTCACCTACTTTTCAAGGGGCTCATCGTCCCCTCCAGAAAGAGCAAAAAGTAACCTTTGTAAAATGGCACTGCTGTTTTTTTCGAATGCAAGCATATTCTGAGGCTTCATTAAGTAGTTTTCCCACATACTCATTCCTAAATTTTGTCTACCACTGATATCTTGAAATATTTTGTCTGATCAGTGGAAACTTCCCCCTTCCACCTTTCTTTTTCTTTTTTTGGAATAAACTTTGCTGAAACAAATCGACTCCAGCACCTCAATTCATCACCCAGTATCTGAGCCAAAATAACGTTTGTCTGAGAACCTCCTTGATGTGCCGAGTGAAAGGAAAATTTACAAAACGCTTTTATGGCCAAGGTAGGAGAAAATACATGATAACACAGACACATGATAAAATAAAGTTAATTTTTACAGAAGACAAAATCTCTCACAAGGGTTAGTCAAATAAAAACTCCGACAATGTAGCTACTGTGTATCATACCCTAACTACTTACCAAGGGCCATGCTATGTATTTGCCCTACAAAAATCTCCCATAATCTCCTGTAATCCTCGGAGGTGCATACATTTTTACCTTGGAGCTCCACCTACTCCACAGCCCACCCCAACTACTGCATGAAGCCCAAACCCTACTTAAGAAAACAGAAATCACTACTCCAAACTAATGATATAATTATATTCCTCTTAACTGACTTGAATAGCATTTCTTCTCATTCAGGATTATTAATCTCAAGAATGGACAATCTCAATGAAGAACCTGCAGTTACCATCCCCACCACGTACCACGCACATAACTGTGACAGCCCTGTCATCACACTCTGCATGCACAGCCCTGAAACCACCACCTTGGCCTCCAATGTCTCTTCCACATTCTCCAGTGGATGACAGAGGGGACACAAGCCACTTGGGACCTGAGCATCCAGCTTCCTGTCACCCTTGCCAAGGGGCTCTTCACCCCAGTGTGCACACCTAGACATTCCTTGTCCCTTCTATGGAGAAGTCCTCAGAATCACTGTGCCCCTTGCCTTGAGCTGGGATTCAGCTCAATGCACAGTTTTCGATGTCAGCACAGGTGTGTGTTTCAGGAGCTGGGGGCCTCAGCCCCACCTCATGGCCCTCTTGCCCTGGCAAAGTCAGAATTTATTCCTGACAGACACCAGCCTTGTTGAGAAGACCCACCTGGTAGCTTCCCTGGCATTGAAACCACAGGAAGACACAGGCCACCTGAGTGATGCCCCACTCACGCTCCCTTCACGCTCACCATTCCCTTCCACAACCACAAGCTCCACCTGCTCTGTTGTGGAGACCCGAAGTGTGCAGGAACCAATGTCCCCCAGGCTGAGAGTGGGTGGCTAACACCCAGCAACCTCAGCCCTCTTGTGGGGCAGCTTCCAGGCGGCACCTTCTACATCATGTCTCAACGTTTTCCAATGGCCATGCTCCAATTGGCCATAAGGGGAACTTGCTTGAAAATGGCAGCCTGGGTCCCTTTTCTTCCTAGCAAGACCCAAGTCCTACCTGGTGTTTGGGAATGGTCAACAGAGAACAGTGTCTAGACACTTGTCTCAGGGTCTCCTGGGAATCCAAACTGAGTCAGCGTGATTCCTAGCAAGCCCCAGCGCCTCATCTTCTGTGCACGTTTCTTTTGAACAGTCTGTTGTTTCAGTCCTGAGCTCCATCCTGTTGCATCTTGTGAATGCCTACAAGGGCCTGGCCGAGTGTCAGCCTCTGTCACTCTCGACCAGGGGTCTCCAAACTACGGCCCGCGGGCCGGATGCGGCCCACAAGGCCCTCTCATCTGGCCCGTGCAGACCTTTTTATCTGAATAAAATAATATTAAATAAAAACAACATCTATGTTTTGATTCTTTTTTATTTGGACCTCGAGTGTGTAGTCGGCCCCCAAACTGCTGTTTGATAGTTAATGCGGCCCGCGGGCTGAAAAGTTTGGAGACCCCTGCTCTGGACAGAAGAGGACATTCCTCTGATGTGTCACATGCAAGGTTGGGGACAGCGGGAATGGCCCTGCCCTCCTTGCTCTTGCCCTCACTAACGCATTTCCCTACACTCTGCTCACACTTGGCCCTTCATCAACTCTTTCCCTTCACATGTATTGAGACTTCGATCAGTTTGAACAATTCTACATTTCCTTCTACCTTCTTACACTGTCCTGGAGAAGCCTTCACAGGTCATGCAAATGGGCAGTGGTTGAACAGCGGATGTCATTATCCAGGGATTCTGAGAGTGAGCCGGGACCCTGGCCTTCTTTCTTCGCCTTAGGCACCAGGAGAGTGAGGTGTGGCCACTCTGTCCCCCTGGCTCCTTCCAGATGGCAGTGTGGTCAAACTGAATGGGCAGGACACTGGGCACGCAGCAGAGTGAGCTGTTATTCACACGGATGTCACCAGAGGAAGCCAGCAGCACCCCGGGCCAGGAGGACAGAGAGGCTCCAGGAACCTTTCCATGCGGAAGTCAGAGCTGTCGCTCTCCCAAATACAGATTCCTTCACGTGGGCGGGTTTTGTCTTGTTGGGATGCTATTTGCATAAGAGCCTGTTTCCGGGATGAGACAGGGCACAATTCTGCTGGTTTTCTTCCCTCCTCCTTCGTTTTATCTTCCTCTTCTTTCACTCTTTCTCTCTCTTTCTCTTTCCTGCAAGATTTTAGTTTTTTTTTTCACTTCAGAGTCTGAGTAGTACTTTTTGTTTTATGTCCCCTTAAATGACTACCCCATTCTCAGAGTTTCTACATCCAAAGATGAGAACCTGATCCAAGCAGGGCCAGGCTGGAGCTGCTGCTGAGAATGAGAGCAGTCCTAGGCCCTGAAATGGGGGAGGTCAAATTCGGACCCTGGTAGCTGCCTTGTTTCCTGACAAGTGAACCAGAGGTGGGGAGGCAGCAGACAGGAGAGAGCTGGCCAGAGAAAAGAGTGTCCCCAGGGTTTCCGGGCCCCAAGCTTTCCTGAGGACTAAACACATTCCTTAGTGTGGGTCTCAAAATGCAACCCAATGTTATTCCAATAATGGGTTCAGTCTAACTCCAGAATGGTTTCTATCCGTAGCCAATCTAGCAATGAATATCACATAATTTAAACTTACCTTCCATTTCTATTTCTTCAGGGCACTCACGGGGGACCAATCTGCTGGTTGATCAACTGATTCAGGCAAAGATACTGATGGGAAATGACGGTTCTTACATGACCCTTTGTAATACCCACTTTGCCTTGAAATTGGATGTCTAATGTCTTGACTCAAAGTAATGACTAATAAACCAATGGGCAGCTGCAGGAGGCCCACAGAGAACCTGTGTTAGTGCAGATGGGTCTTTAGACAACCCTCCAACGTTCTCCTAGGCCCCTCGCTCCCTCTGTGCACATATGCCAGGCTTGAATTTAATTTTTTTTCACACTATAGTGATAAGCTCTGCCAGAAATTCCCAAGTTGGGCTGCTGGAAAAAGCCAATCTAACATCATCAAAATTTTCTGGTTCTTTTAACTCAGGAAAAAAAATAATAATTGGAAAAACATATACGCATTTTCTTCAGTGCCAGTCTATTTCTAGAAAACGCTAACTAGACATTAGAGAACACAGAAGGCTGCCTTTCGCTGCTTCAGTAATGGAACTTGGTCACTTTACTCCCATGTTCTTCTTTCCCCAAGAGACCAATCAATAGTCCCGTGTGTGTACAGCTCACGCCCCGCCCCCCATGGCTTCAAATGCAGTTGGCACCGTCTGGCGCTTTTCTTCTGAGGTGGCAGCTCTCAGGATGACAGAGAACAGCACTTTGGCTCATCAGGCCCTGGCCTCTCCCCCAGCCCTGGTGGGGCCTCTGTGGGTGGGTTGGGTCACAGCACCTGGGGGGGACTTGGTCACCAAACCCACCACAGAGGGACTGCTTACTGTTAGGTGACCAGATTTTAACATTGGTAAAGCGGGACACCATTGACCGGGGGGGAGGGGGTTCTTGATTAAAAATTGGGTCTATCTCCTGCCGTTCCCTAGCTTGTCGTGCATTCTTTCCAAAAATCAGGACTTTTTTAAAATGCTGCGGGACACGGGACAAATTGTTAAAAATCAGGACTGTCCCGCCAAAAGCAGTACGTCTGGTCACCTTAGACTGGGAAGTGGAAACCTGAACTAGAGTCCAACTTACTCGCTTGAAAATGGAATTAGTAAAACTAAGGATTGCTAAATAATGGTATGTTTAAAGTAGTGACAATTATAACAAAGCCATGTAAACGCCCTGGAGTTTACTCGGTCGATCTTGGTGACCCACAACTTTGTTACATCTTTGTTGCTTAATCTGTAAGAGGCAAGTAAGATGCCCAGCAATTCCTCAGAGTTATGGTGAGAGTTATTCATGCAAACATTTTGTTAAAGAGATTCAAGCACAAGGGTCTTTTAATGTTTAAAATCTCCTTCTACTGTCCTTCTTATTCTCCTACTTTCAAGGGCTGGTGGCCAAAACACTCCCAATTCTGCACACAGCAGAACAACCTGAAGTCAGGGGATTTAAGATATCTCTAAATCAAGGACAAGCCTTGTAACCAAAGCCATGTCACAGTTTAAGTAGCAGCACTGCTTTGCTTAAAATACATTAAATAATGGTGCATTTTATAACCAGTGGCATTTCAGATCCCATGAAATACAGCAGCTAAATGAGTCCTTCCAGAATTCAAGGTCTTTTCTAGAGCAGCTTAACTTTGCTATTGGATTGCATGCACATCTCGGTAGCTTTTCTCAAAATTTGCGAAACTTGTATCTGTGGGCCTACTCAATAGTGTTGAGAGGGACTGTGGGGGGACATCTAGCTACATGTTCTGTGGGATTGTTCCTTGTTGACAGAATTGAACCAAAAAAGACTCCACTGTTAAATAAGTTTGGGAAATGTGTCCAAGTTTTCTCAGACACTATGATGAACATAATATAAATTATGGCTTTGTCAAGACGGTATTCTAGCTCTAAGGACTCCCCTCACTTATTTGAGCACTAAACCTTTTTCCCAGGGCCAATTTCTAGGTGGATAAAAGTCCTGAGAAAACAAGACCCAGAGAGACTATACAATTTGCCTCCGAAGACCCAGATAGTAAGTAAGAAAGCCCGGGACATGGGCTTAGTTTCCTGATTCTAGTTTCAGTGTTTCTACCACACAGCACTATTTCAGGCATCATTTTTGAATGGAATAAGTAAGATACCATGATGTAGTTATCTCTTGCCTAATGCACTTCCCTAAGAATCTCAAAACTAACAAGTTAATGGACCCTTGCTAAAGATCAGCAACCACCTAAGTTTTGGAATTTTGGGGTGCACTGTGATGCCCATTGAAATTTGTCACCCAACTGCCTTTCAAGACCCAAGGGCAGGGGAAGCCGAGATGGCTTAGTGGGTTGAGCGCTCACTTTGTGGCGCCAGGGACTGCGGATCGAATCCCGGCCCCGGCCCGTGTGGACCCATATGCTGAACTGGGGAGTGCCCCCAGTTCAGTTCTCTCTCTGTCTCTGTTTCTGTATCTCTCTCTCTCTCTCTGTCAATAAATAAAAATTTTAAAAAGTTAAAAAAAAACAAAAACAAAGACCCAAGGGCAGATGATGGAGCCCCATGCGTTTCAAAGCAGGAGTAGATAGAGGGGCAGAAGCTAACAGCTGATCAGCGACATCTCCCATTAGCACGGGCCCTCAGTGCCTTCAATCTAACAAAACTCTGAGTAGGTAACATGTACAGCAAGGCTGTTGCTACTGGCTCTGCGCTCCTTCACTTCTGATTATGAAAATATCCTTATTGCACTGCACTATAATCATTCATTTGCATTTTTATTGTTTTCACTCAAAAGCGCCTAAGTTATTTAGATAAGCACCATTAAACAAAAATCTGAGTAATTAGCTCTTTGGATGCATCCTGGTGGCAGCAGAGGAACTCAAAAATGTTTATTAACAATGCAATCAGTCCCAGGTGGGCTGTAATATAAACAAACTTAGCCCCACAGTAACATCTCATTAAGTCCTGAACAGGAATGCTGTGTTTCTCCCTTCCCATGCCATTCTTCATCACCACCCCTGCCACTTGGATAGGATCATTACGTCCTTCCCTCCACTAACACACCACAAATCACTGCTAATATGCTGTCCCAGAGGCTGGCCAGGCAATCACACACTCCTTTCACACCCACAGATGCACAGAACTTTCGAATTGGAAGGGAATCAAAGATCATCTGACTCATCAGAGACAGAGATCCAAGTAAGTTAAGAGACTCCCCAAGGCCCACAGCTTGTCAGGGAAAAACCCACATCTTCCATCTCTATTCCAATGAATTGCCCTGCCCACAATACTACCTGCATGTAGAACTCTGTCAGATTCCTGTCAAGAGAGCAGAGTAGGTAAAGGCTGTGCTCACCTCTGTAGTTTACAACTAAACTACAGAACAATCATCACTGTGAACCACCGGAGGTCTAGCTAAACGGAAGTCCTATAACAAAGGACATATAGAAAAATCCAAGTGGAGGCCAGGAGGGGCAAACCAGGCTGATCCCACATGCATGTGTGGTAATTAAAAATCGAGAGGGCTATCTTGGCTGTGGAGGTTCCTCCCCCCAATGAGCTAGGGGTTCAAACTCCACACCAGCCTCCCCAGCCTAGAGTTCCAGCACCAGGAAGAAAATCCCCACAACTTCTAGCTGTTACGAAATCAGCAGATTGTAGCTAAGTGAGATAGAAGGAAACTGGAGTCTCAGGAGCTCCTCTTAAGCAGTTCCGGCACCGGGATAGCAGCTTGAAAGGTACCAGGGACATACAGAGAGGAACTGAATTGTCTTGCTTCTGACTTCTCCCTGACAGAAGTGCTGGCAGAAGCCATTGTGCCTGTGTTGAGCACTGCCCCTTCTCAGCGTGTAGACACAAGGCAGCCACCACATCTGAGTCTCCATCAACCTGCCTAACACCATTTGCCCCACCCTGGCAATTCCCTGAGACCACGCCTTACACAACTCGCAGGTCCACCCAAACTGCTTCCAGTGGCTTTTCTACACAAATGGCCTGTTTTGGTTCATGCTGCAGACTTTCCTAAAATCTCTCAAAGGTTCACAAACCCCAAATAAGCTGCATCTGGCCTTGGAATCCCCTATACCACTTGCTAAGCCGCCCCAAGCCCAGCATTAGGGGAAGCTGGCAACAGTTCACAGTTTATCCTCTTACAGACGCCTCCAAGCCCAGCACAGGTGTCAACCATATAAGGTATCATTTTGTACCTTATACCAAGTAGCCCTGGGTAAGGGTACAGGCAGCAGCTGATTTTGACCTGAAACAGCCCCTCCCAAGATGCCCATAACCAGCACACATGGTGGCCGGTTTCAGACTATACCAGAGCGCCATGTAACCACCTCCACCAACAACGCACCCAAAAGGCAGACAGGGAAAACACCAGAGCCCCCCAAAAGTGAATCTTCCTTCATAGGGTCAGGCCCTGCACAACACCACCTCCACTGTTGTTATAGCCAGTCCTCAATATCAATCATCCTGAGGGTCAATCCCTCCCGTTAATGTGCCAACAGCAACCAATACTTAACTACAACAGGGGGGCACACACAGCCCACACAGGACACACCTGGATCACCCAATTCAGGTGACATGGGGGACTGTGCCCTACAGGACAACTACATAAGGCCACTCTTCTAAGACCGGGAGACATAGTGGCCCCACCTAATACATAGAAGCAAACACAGGGAGGCAGCCAAAATCAGAAAGCAAACTTGTCTTAAATGAAAGAACAGAACTAAGATCCAGAAAAAATATACTAAACAAAATGGAGACAAGAAATCTACCAGGTGTAGTGTTCAAAACACTGGTAGTAAGGATGCTCAGTGATCTTAGTCATAACTTCAACAAATAGAAAACATGAAAAAATGGATACAGAAAGCATAAAAAGAGCCAGTCAGAAATGAAGACTAATAACTGAAATGAAGAATAAGTTAGATGGGATCAACTGTGGATTAGATGAAGCAGAAGATCAAGTCAGCAATGTGGAAGAGAAGGTAGCAGAAAACACCCAATCAGAACAGCAAAAAGAAAAAAAGGAGATTGTGTAAGGGGCTTCTGAAACATCAAGCATATTAACATTTGCAATACAGTGGTACCAGAAAGCGAAGAGGGAAAGCAAGGAATTGAAAACATATTTGAAGAAGTAATGACATAAAACTTCCCTATCCTGGTGAAGGAAATAGACATACAAGCTCCAAAAGTTCAGAGTCCCAAACAAGATGAATTCAAAGAGGCCCCCACCAACCCACATCATATTTTAAATATCAAAGATTAAAGACAAAGAGAGAATCATAAAAGCTAGGAGAAAAAAAAGCAGTTAGTTACCTGCAAGGGAACTCCCATGAGTCTGTCAGCTGATTTCTCAACAGAAACGTTGCAGGCCAGAAGGGACTGGCATGAAATATTTAAAGTGATGAAAAATGAGGACCTACAACAAAGATTACTCTCTATCCAGCAAAGCCATCATTAATATTTAAAATCAAAGGACAGATAAAGTGCTTCCCAGATAAGAAAAAACTAAAGGAGTTTATCACCACCAAACCAATACTACAAGAAATGTTAAAGGGACATTTTTAAGCTGAAGAAAAAATAAGTTCAAACATATGAATAACAACTGGCAATAGCCACACATCTATCAACAACTACTTTAAATGTAAATGGATTAAATGTTTCAACCAAAAGCCATAGGGTAGCTGAATGGATAAGAAAACAAGATCCTTACATATGCTACCTACCAGAGACTCACTTCACATTGAAAGACACACACAGATGGAAAGTAAAGGGATAGAAATGATATTTCATAGAAGTAGAAAGGAAAGGGAAAGCTGGGGAGAAATACTCAACCAGACAAAATAGACTTGAAAACAAAGCCTGTAACAAAAGACAAAGAAGGACTCAGTAGTTCTGCTTCTGGGTATTTGTCTGAAAAAAATACAACAACACTAATCTGATATAGAAGCAACTTAAGTTTCCATCAATAGATGAATGGATAAAGAAGAAATGGTACATATATACAAAGAAATATTATTCAGGCCAAAAACAAAAAACAAAACCAATGAACTCTTTCCATCTGCAACAACATGAATGAATTTAGAAGGTATTATGCTTGGAAAAATATCATACAGAGAAAGACAAATACCATATGATTTACTTATATGTAGAATCTAAAAAACAATATAAACAAACCTACAAAACAAAACCAATACATAGATGCACAACGTTTTGATGGTTGCCAGATGGGAGGGGGTTGGAGGTGGGTAAAAAATGGGAAGGATTAAGAAATATAAATAGATAGTTAGAAAACAGTCATGAGGATGTAAAGTACAACACAGGGAATATAGCCAATAGTATGGTAGTACTTACATATAGTGCCAGGTGGGTACTAGATTTATCAAGCAGCTCACTTCATAAATTATACAAATGTCTAATCACTGTGTTGTACACCTGACACTAATACAACATTGTATGCCAACCGTAATTGAAAAATAAAAATGTACTTAAAAAGAGTTATTTTGATTCAACAAATTAAAAAAAAACAACTCACACTGTCAGTCCTTAGGAAAACAATTGTACTTCCCTGAAATATTTGTACACTTAATAACAGTTACCCTAATATAACATTTCCTTGTTTTGCCAGCCACAAGCAAATACAAACAAACAAACAACAACAAATAACCCCCCAAGTTTTAGGAGGCAAATATTTCAGAAGCACAAAATATCTTTGACTTAACTTCCTAATTTTTCTGTCTATAGCTAAAATCTGTGGGAGGCAGGGGGCAATGGGAGACACAACACTAATGTTGATTTTCTTAAAGGAAAATACTTGGGTATCTTTTCTCCGTAAATGGACTATATTTTACTTCAAATTTCTGCTGTCACCATGTGCTTCATTAACAAGCTCAAGAGAAGTGAAGACTTAACAAGAGAGAAGTACCATCAGTTTGGTGAGGCATGTCTGAATCTAAGTCACTGTCTGTCATTCACAGGAGAGGACAAAAGTTTCACCCACCAGCATCTGAAATGGCAGGGGAGGGGAAAACCCAAAAGATAAGTAGAAGATGCATGTCTAGACGAGGCCTCAAAGAGGGAAGTCAGGGCGCCGGGGAGTCAGACAGGGAGGAAAGCGGTAAGCTCCACTGTGAGGAACGACTGGGCGACATTATTAGCGGAAACAAGATGTCAGAAACTCATCAGATGCACAAACTTGAATTTGCTAACCCATGAAAAGCAGTAGGTTATGCAGAGAAAATGCCTAAGTTCAGCTCTTGTACATTTTTGCTGACCAAACAACCCACTAAAGGGACTGTGCTTGCAGAAAATTCTAGATTATCTTTACCAACTGAGTTGTTCGTCTTTACCATTAGTTAGTGCCAGAGGCAGCTCCTTGCTCTCTCTCTCTCTCTCTCTCTCTCTCTCTCTCTCTCTCTCTCTCTCTCTTTTTCTCTCCCAGGATCCCCTTGGCATGCTGATGAAGTCGAGAGAGCTGTGTGTTTCATAGTCTCAGTTGAGCAGTGCTATTCTTTCTATTGGCAATAAGGAAAAAATAAATTAACTTGGAGGATTTCTTGATGGAAACAGTTTACAATCAAACGCCCCACTGTTGACAAAATCTTTGTAACTGTCACTTCATGCCTCCCTGCCAACTGCATAATTAGTGTCATTACCAGGAAGTCGTGGAAGTATAAATGAGTGTGGATTATACAACACAAAATTGCACAAATATGAATATTTTATGGAAGCTAAGTAATGTCACAAATTGTACATGACGTGCAATTGGCACTTGCAGAGATCTTAAGTGCTCTCTCCCAGACGAAGTGTAACCCTCTCCTCACAGACCTTCAGAAAGATGTTTCTGGGTGGTCGTTTCCAAAGGCAAGTGATGAGGAGAGAAGGGAAATAATCTGTTTGGAACTGATTTTAAAATACATCAAATATTCGGCACACTTTTTTATGTTCAGCACATGCAATTTCATTTTTATATTCTCCTACATGGAATATGATTTCAAAGAAAATATTTTTAAAATAACAGAGTGTCAAGCCAAGTGCACCTGATTTTGCGTCACCTATTCTGGGTCACGTGTGTGTGATACTGTGGCAAACATGTTACTGCATGCGGCTCTGCCCGCAAGCGCCCGTGTTTCCTCCAGCAGGATGAGGCCCTTCCTTCCCCCTCTGACCAGGGCCGGCCGAGCCGCACGACTTTCTCCCTTCTTGGAGCCTTTTAAGCCTGGATCCTGGACAGCACATACTTCCACACTTCCTAGAGTCTAATACATGACCTTCAAATCCTTCTTGTTGGTGTCAATTATACCTTTGGAGTGGCCATACTTCAAACCCTTCCCTCTCTCGTCCAATGCTGAGCTGAGAGGTCACAGGCACTCCTTAAATATGGAAGGAAAATCATTAACTCAAATGCCATGTGCTTAACTCTACAGAAAAGAAGATGGAAATGGGGGTGGGGTTGGGGAGGGGATACTGCATAAAGCCCAGAACTTGAGAACTAGAAACATTCATACACAAAAAAAGTACTGTGTTCGTTAAAATTTGGTGATGGGAGTTGGGTAATAACTCCCTAATCAAGGAGGCTACGTATGACAAGTGTGGACGTATGTGAAGGAGCCGAGTCGCACAAAGTGTCACCATGAGACTGTTCAGAGCTGTGGCGGGCAGAGGATGGCCCCCAAAGATGTCCACACCCTAGTCCCTGGAACCTGTGACTGTGTTGGGTTACATACTCGGCAAAAATGAAACACAGTTTCATTGCAGTTTTGACCCCCAATCTCAACACCCAGGAAGTGCGCATCAGGATTAAGTTCTCCATTTTGACTCAGTAATTACGCCTTTTGAATACCCGTACCTTGTCATGGTGACGTTTCAGAAAACCTTTGCAATTTACAAGTGCACTAGGGAGAGGACAAATCCACTTGTTCTGAGTTCAACATATAGATTTCTGTTCAAGAGATGAGGCTGGAGTGACAGGAGGTTAAGACGTTATCTTACCAAGAACTTTATCTTACAAGGTTTGAAGCGACGCCAAGTGATTGACAGAATGACACTTGTGTGTGAGGAAACTCATTCTAGGCCAAGAATAAACGGGTTAGAAAAGGCTGTGGCAGACCAGGTAGAAAGGGCTGCACTAACGCCAGGGAGAGACGCAACGGCCTGGTCTTGGGTGATGGCAGTGGGGACAGAGACAAGAGGCTGAATTCTAGGGAAGGTCTGGTAGGAGGCAGTATTTACGGGAGTGGGCGACTGAAGCAGAAAGAGAAAGAAGCCAATGGGAATAACACGGTTCGGGTCTAGACAACAGAGTGGATGATAACTATTCAGTGAGGTGCAGAGTCTGAGATGTTACAGAGGAGTATGCGATACATTATGATTGGGCAGAATGTAAGAAGCCCTGTGTTTGCAATGGGGAGGCCATAATAAGTGATTGTGGGAGATGGAAGTACATAGCTGGATAGGTCAGTCTTCAGCTCATGGGACACGGTTCTGTTAGAAACAGAGATTTGGGAGTCATCAATACGGGAATGCAGATGGAGGTCGCTGGGTATAACACCCACGATAAGTATAATATATAGGTTGAGAATCTAGGGCAAAATTCCAAGGAACGCTGTTTGTGAGGGGCAGGACAGAGAGGGGGCTGCCCACAAGATGAAATTCTCTGGATGAAAGCCAGAGAAAGAAAACTGGGGGATACGGGTTGTGGCCGCTAACAGGAAGATTTCAAGATAGTGGGTGTACCCCAAGGTGCTGAGTGCTCTGCAAGGGGGAGCAGACAGACTCGTGAGCACTGGGCTTTGCAATACGGGTTCCGGTAGGGACCCGATGGGAACCTTGTAAGGGGAGCGGTGGAGGTAGGGATAAGCCTGGGGAGTTCAGAAGGGGTGAATGCAAGGTGAGGATGTAGGAGAAACAGGTGGGATGAATCTCTCGTGATGCTTGACTGACAAGGGGGAGGAAGACATCAAATAGTAGGGAATTAAAAACACCTATATTTATTTTTAATTTTCTTTTTGAAGAGCAAGAAATACGTATCTGAAGAGGCCAGTCGAGAAGATGAGGTGGATGATTCAGGTCAGCAAGGAGATGACTAGTATCATGAGATCCTTCAGGAGCCAGGATGGACCCAGAACAGAGGTGGAGGGATGTACTATGGATGGTGGTCCAAGACCTGTCTCCCACTGGAACAGGGGCCGGGGGCAGGGGGTGAGCAAAGGATCATGCAGGTGGTTACAGTGAGTTTTCAGGTCTGATGAAGGAAAACTGATAAAGTTGCCAGCTGCTGGCTTTTAATTTCAAGTCGGAGATGAGGTTACCTAAGTGCTTAATTTGAAAAGAGAGATGTTCCAGCATTTAAATCAAATTTTTAGGACAAATAAATCCAAAGTTCTCAAGTGGTACCATCTCAGCCTAGGTTTGAATGTTCAAAACCATAATCTAATGGCCTGAAGTCATTAAAAAAGAGATCACTTAAAGTGAATAGGATGTCCATTATATGTCAACAACAAAAAACTGGACTGCCAATGTAGTTGATGCTCAACATCATGCAAGAGCTCATTCGTCTTAACAGGGAAGAAATTCTCAAACCCCTTCCTCCTCCTTCCCAGACCTCTCGCTTCCCACAGCCTCTCCAGAGGCTCTCAGACATCAAATACCAGAAATGCCCTCCATGCCCAACCTGCAACCACTGTCCTTGCCCTCTTCCCACACCCTGCTCTCGGGCCCTCTGTTATGAAGATAAACTAAAACTCCTTAGTTAAATTCTTTTCTCTTTTCTCCTATTTCCCAGGCCTTTTTCTGTCTCTTCTCCAGATTCAAAAGTTTGAATCAGCAAAAGATCCAGGAACAGTTCTGGCAAGTGTAGGCTTTTTTGCTGGGAAATCTGGGACAAGAATGTAAACGAAACAAGACAGGGAGGAAAATGCTCATTATTAAGTTTGGGCCCAGCCAGCTCAGCAATGAGACACAAGCTACTTGGGTAGGACGTGACATCAGCGTTGGAGAAAGGCCCAGCGCGGCCATCGTCGGAGTGTAGAGCCGGGTGCTGAGGCGGCCTCCCCGAGAGGACAGGCGCTCCAAGGCGGACCAATAACTGAAAACCCGCCACGGCCCAGGGCTGTGGCTGACACTGAAGAACGTTTGAGTTATTGATCACGTAGAGCGTATGCGTATTTTAGGCAATAACTCTCCAGGTAGTGAAAGATTTCAAAAGGACGCAACAGGAATGGTGACCACTTGATTCACTGGACCCCTGAGGTTAGTTAGGTTGTGCCAGTGACAAAAATCCCCTCAGGGCTCATGAAGCCTGGTATAGCCATGGGGACACAGGTGGCACCTCCCACCACCCCCCACCTGGCTGTTGGACGCAAACAAGAGGAATATCAGAACTCGTCCCTGCCAAGTGCCCATTCAGAGCTGTCTCCTAGTCAGTCAAGTACAGACAACCACAGACTCTCACGGACTCAACACAAGGTCATTGCTTCCTCACACAAAGATCTTGGTGGACCCAGCAACCCCTCGGAACCAGTGTCCTCCAAGCAGGGGCTCAGCCTTCTAAGCTTCTCTGAGCCTGTGTCCCCCTCTCATAATGACCACGGCTGAGGAAAACAGAGCACCCTCTGCTCTTCCGGAGCCCCTCACCGACACTGACCAACCTGCTGGGGCCCACAGAGCAGGAGGCCAATCTGTGTGACCTACTCGAGCTTCTCGATGATTTGACCGATGAGGTGACTAGCAGCAGATCTGAGGGCGGAAGCTGAGGGAGTTCAGGGTGTTAGTTGCCCTTCCAATCTGTGCCAACAGAGTCACAGTGGCCTGTGGCATCCCGCTCCGAGGACCAGTGCTTGCTCCCTTCCTCGCTTGCTCCCTTGCTCTTTGCGTTTTGGAACCTGCCCCCGTCTCTTGCCTTTTCCAGCCCAGGGGCTCGAACACCTCCCCAATCTCATCAGACCCAGAGGGTGGCGCCATCCCGTGCTGCGTCCTCAAAATCCAGTCCACGCTTTTGCCAAAGCCTTTGCCCCCCGTATGAGCCAGCCTATTGCTTTAGCCCACCTCTTTTCCATGACTCAGATGGTAACAGCTTTGGTCTGAAAATGACCCATGTCACTTCCACTTGAAATGATTGACCAGAATTAGTTACACGCCCTGCTTAACTACAACAAGGCTAGGGAGTTTAATCCTTTCAATTACCCAAGAGAAAGGAGAATTCGATATTGGTGAAGACCAGAAGTCTCTATCCCAGAGGTCTGGCAATCGATGTGGCGTGATTTACCTGATAATTAGAGCGAAAACGGTCACTGCCACTCCATCATTAGAAACAGCACCGAACACATCACGATTCCTTTCTGGTGTGATTGCAGACAGTGGGAGTGCTTCCAGAAGCAGTGATCAGATGCAAAATTACCAAATTAACCCCCAAATTGGCAATCAGATTGAGATAGCTGTTTCCTCTCAGGTGAGGAAAGATAAACCATTAGCTCTTTAGAAAAGTAAGCAGGCAAGTCACAGACCTCAGCAGTATCGACTGGATGTGTCCTCCCATATAGAACGCCGGAGCCCAGCTTTCAAAGAAGGGGCAGGTGTGCACTTCTAGCTTTAAAACACTTTGTCTGCTGATTGATTAGAACAACCAGACAGAGACACGCATAATACCCTGGACTGAACCATCCAGGAATGACAAGGGCACATGGGATGACAAGAGTAATACTGAAGTCAGGGGACCCGGGTCTACACTCTCCCGGTAACAGGCTGCATGCCTCTGGCCACATCATCCTGCCTGGTTTCTCATAAGTAAATGGAGGCAACTGGACCAAGGGCTTTTTCACCTGTGACATATGAATATTTCTCATGAGATCTGCTAAAACTGCATATTTTGAGTGTGTGTGTGTGTGTGTGTGTGTGTGTGTGTGTGAAAGACATCAAAATATCCTTTACCACTCCCATCAAGAAAAAAGTTAGAATATGATCTCATTCAGGTGGGATATAAAACTGAAAGCAACAAGAAACAACCTCATGAACATAGTTAATAGTTTAGTGGTGACCTGAGGGTAAGGGGGTGGGGGAATGGAAGAGGAGGGAGGGGGAGCCGACTATATGGTGAGTCACAAAGAAAACTGACCCTGGGTGGTGAGCACACAATGCAACATATAGACAATATATTGTAGCATTTTGTACCTGGAACCTATGTAATTTTTACTAACCAATGTTACCCCAATAAATTTAATAATAAAAAGGGTAATAAAAACTCTCTCTCTCACCTTTTCTCAAACAATTAAAAACAAACTCTATTTTTTTAAAAAGGGATGGGATGCTGGGATAGCTCAGTGGTTGAGCACTTGCCTCACAATCGTGAGGTCCGGGGTTTGATTCCCAGCCCTGGCTCATGCAAACCCACGTGCTGAACTGTGGCACAACTGGTAACCACTGGGATGGCGGTGAAGGTTCTTACCTCCCATGCAGAAGAACCCCAGTTTGGTTCCTGCCCCACGTGACCCCACATCCACCTGTGTGGAATGAAACCATGTCACAATTAATGATGTACAACTATCGAGATTGCTCTGGACCCTTCCCCCTTCTTTCTTTCTCTTTCTCTCACTTTCTCTCAAACAATTAAAACAAAAAACAAAAAAAGTTAGAACCAGTGGGCTAGATGATGTCCAGATTCAATATTTTTGATGTTCCTACAGTCATTTCTGGTCCATACATACCTCTGTCTGATGAGAAGAACATAAAGCACATCCTCATAAAATAATGAGTCTGTCTTAGTATAGAGAGAGCATACCATTGCTGCTCAATACAGGTGCGTAAATCCGAATCTGAATCTTATTTTTCCTAATTATTTAATTGTTCACTTTTATTGTGAACTTTTTTTTTATTGTGACTTTTTTTTGTTTTGTTTTTGACAGAGCAAGAGAGAGAGAGATACAGAGACAGAGAGAGAGCTGAACTGGGGGAGCTCCCCAGCCCAGCACATGGGTCTGCAAGGGCCGGGGCCGGGACTCAATCCTCGGCCCCCAGTGCTGCAAAGTGAGCGCTCAACCCACTGAGCCATCCCAGCTTCCCCAGTTGTTCACTTTTGGAAGGCTGTAGAAATATTTGTCATAATGATTTTCCTGTTTGTTTTTCTGCTGTTTTACTCAAAACTGAGTCCCTTGCTTACTTTACATTTTCTACATTTCCCATTTACTCTTAGTGAAAAAGCAAGAGTTTCTCAATCATTTCCTACAAATGAAGGTTAAGGTCTAGGCTGACCAGACATCCTATTTGAAACGGGACAATAATGTTGTTTTCTGTCCCTTTTAAAACAGGACATCTGGCTCAACTTTGAGCCAAGATGCTAACACACCTATTAAAATAACTAGTCATTGTTCCACACACACTCCTGTACAAAGAACAAACTTTAAACTGGTTGTGAGCAACTCTTAATGGACCAAAATTTCACACTTCAATGTGCTAAGGTACCTAAACAGCCAGCTCACATCTTCACTGTCCAGTTGCTTTAATTAACCACAGGTTCAGCTTTACTTGCATTCTAATTGGGTCCTTGGCTAATTGTGCATTAAATACTTGGCAGTACACTTCAGATCATCTTACAAAGTCTTCATGTCTCCCAGCTTCCATTTGCACATCGAAACCAATCTGGGAACTTTGAAGATGTCAGACTATTACAGGTGGTAGTTCCCCATGGAAACAAAGGACAAAGGGAAGGATTTAATGTGATTCAAAAGCATGATCAATACCCACAGGCGTGTATCAGAGGGGATTATTTTAAGTGTGTTTATTAAGTTAGAAACACTTTCCAAACTGGCCTTTTGGTGTATTTGGGGTGAGAATGAACATATGCCCTGTCCTCAGAGAGAGTCTGAATGTACTGATTCTCTCGAGAACAGGTGAGAATGTGCCCTTGTTACTTAATGCCCCATCAGCCAATGATAGTTGTTGGCAATGGCAGAAAGTGAGTTTGAGGGACGTCTGAACTCCAGTGTGGACATGAGTCTAGACTACTTCCTTTTCATTTATGTCGCCTTCTCTCCGGCCTGGTTGTCCCGTCCCTCTTCCGGCAACGATCACTGGAATGTTGGCTTCCACGCCACAGCCTCGGGCCTCTCACTGACACACAGTTTTTGTTCCTGAAGACAGAACTTCCACTTGGGGATTCTCAGATATGAGCTCATCTATAAAATCCTGTCCAGTACGATCTTCCTATAACTTCCACATCAGGTTTTAAAATGTTTTGATGAGAATGGGATTGGTCTGATGGGCTAATTCCAAAGTTTATGGCTCATGACCCCAGTTCTGCAGAACTCAGAAGCAGGATTATTAATGGGGTGCTCAAAGCATGGACTCAGTAACAGGCAGGTTCAATGCTTAGTGCTAGGTGAGCACTATGAGCCAGACCAAAGCATCAGATTACAACTTTGAACTTGAGTTTTCTGGCCCAGCCTCTGAATCCCTGTACCGGTTGCCTTTTGCCTTCAGGCCCTACTTTACTTATAAACTGTTAAAGGATAATTTTTTTTTCTTTTAAGAATCATTTTCAAATTTGGAAAATCATGACTGTTGTGCAAACAGAAAATGAACACATTATATTTAACTGGTTCAGAGAAGAAGCCGAAAAACAGACACATCTAGACCATCAAAAGTGCTGAAATGAGTTTGCTGACAGATGCAGAACTAAGCCCAAAATGTACTGTTTGTAATGATGTTTGGACCGTCTTTTCTACAGGGTAGAAACCAATTGCATCTATCTACCAGACGAAAGTTGTTGCATTTCTAGAGACATGAGATGTTTTCATTTCTACAGTTTTCTACAGTTTACAGAGCTGCAATATAGCCTAGATGGAGACAAAGACACAGCCCTACAGAGTGAGATAATGCTGGAGGTTTATTTAATAGAGGTTTATTTATTTATTTAATAGAATGCTGGGAGTAGGAAACTCCCAGCATTCTATTAAAGGGACAACCCATAATCTTTTGGCCATTTCTAAGTCTTCCAAAAATTTTCCCAAGAAGCTTGCATTGGGATCATAAACCTCATGTCCTAATATTATGCTTAATCACAAAAATACTGGTCCCATTGGGTTTGGCCAGTTTATTTCCACAGGGAATAATTAACCATATATTTGCTTTGTAAATGGAGGACCGTGCCATTCTGAGCTACTATGAAAGCTATAGATTTAACTTCTGTCTGGCAGTTTTCATAAGCAAATCAAGTTGTTGTTCTTATTGTTTTTAATAGTCTTTATCATTATCCAGAAGCTAGAAAACCAATTCCAAGAAACTTGTCCACCAGACTGTATGTGCAGGATGAATTTGGGCGGATTCCTGCTTTCTTGAGGTCCCCGAAACTTGCTAAGTTCTTGGCCTGACAGAAAATGACCTTCATCACCATCTACGGGGCCAGGACCTGAAGCCAGGTTTATGCAAAGAAATCATTTTTTTTTTCTTTAGAATAGCTTGTCATGCTTGATTAAATAAGAATTATTTTCAAATATGACACTGCTTGAATGGCCTTGGTTGCACAATTCTGTTATGTTCTGGTAAAGGAAGTGGATAGATTTATACTAAACCTATGTAACTAACTATATTATCCCCAAAAGTTAAGAGGTCCCATAAGAATTGGGGGTCCATGAGAATGAGACATAATTGAATAATGTTTCATTTTTCTTTACAAAGCAATCTACTTAGCTAAGTGTTGGCAATGATCAGAAAGAAAGAAAAAGGGCTTTCTAGGATATGGATATATGTGTGTGTGTGTGTGTGTGTGTGTGTGTGTGTGTATGTATTTAACAAAACATCAATAAAAGTCTAACAACTAATCACCACAAAATTTCCATCACCAGTCAGTTCATGAGTCTTGTTCTTTGGGATTGTGGGTCAGCACCCGCCCATCTTCTAAGTTAAGAAAGGGCCTGAGATCTGTCTCCATCCAGTGGTACAGTTTGAGAGCAACGTTTTAAAGTTTAGTTTTCAATGACAGTTGATGTACATTATATTAGTTTCAGGTGTACAACATCATGATTAGACATTTATGTATAGCTTACAAAGGGATAGCCTTACAGTGAGATTATTACTGATATCACAAGTAGTTATTACAATATTACTGACTCTATTCCCTCTGCAGGACTTTACATTCCCCTATATTTTCATAACCGGCGATTTATACTTCTTGATTTCTTCACCCAACCCCCCAATACCCCTTCCATCTGGTGACCATCAATTTGTTCTCTGTATCTATGAGTTTGTGTCTGTTTTGTTTGCTAATTTGATGGCATTTAAAAGGTATCAGTTCAGAGATATGTACCCAAGAATCTACTCTGAAGCATCACTAGTTGCAAATACCGTCTATAGTCCTTCCCATGAGGACCTGAGAAGAGGTCAACTGGCAGCCTGTACCTGATGATTGGGCCTTCAGGCAAGCATCAGAGGAAAATAAAAAATACCTGTGGACGGCAAAGACGGAATGCTCGTGGCTAACTTATTACTCTTACCAACACTGCAGCATGCAGGAGGCTGAACTCCCTACTGGAGTACAGTACACAATTAGTTCATGAAGGTGAATCAATGCGTCCCTTGAGAATAAGGTGAATCTCCTGAATCTTCTCATAAAGCACCGGCTTTCTGAAATAGTTACATGAATAACATTGTCATTGTATCTCAACAACTCAAGAGAAGGCTAAAGAGCTCTTCTAATTTGACAACTTCTCCCACGTAACTCTTGCCATACAGTGTTGAGCTGATTTAAGAGATACACACACATAAAACAAACCTTCTCATGTCTAGTGTTAATCTTTTTACAGGTAAAAAATAAATCACTGTGATTTCTCTGGGGCCTTTGGGAAATCTCAGTTTTAGATCTAAAAGATATCCTGAAATTTTTCTATTTTTTTCTAAATACAGGATCTTTCACAAGTGAAAAACTTTGTTCTTTGGTTTGTTTGTTTAACAATCAAGGACATAATAAAGTCAACACAATGCACAGGTAGATATTCTGGAAGGCATAGATAGGTTCTCTGCTATGTCAACAGATTCCACCGAAGGTAAAGAGAAACCTTTCATCTTATAAACAGCAGCACTAATCAGTAAGCCAATGAAACAAATCCATCAAAAATGAGTAAACTTAGCTAAAATTTTAACTTATTTTATGCTCTGTTTTCACATTCAGTTATTAGAAACCAAAGCAAATATGATTTATTTTCCTAGTCTTGCCTTTTACAAAGTTCTCTCATATTCTGAAACAAACTGATTTTTACAGTAGAAGAAAACTACTCCATTTCCTTAAAAACTAGAGGCACATATTTACATGCATTTCTCTGTCACTATTCCTTGTCGCCTAGTCTCAACCATGTATATTAATTGTAACTTTGACCAAGGTGACACTTTTCTATTTCCAGAGAAAACTGGAGTGTATATGATTGAGAACTGTCATTCCGCAGCATTTTAGCAAAGTACTCAACAGCCTGTGAAGACATCCAACACAGCTTCCTGCCGCCACACTGGTCCCTTCTAGACCTTCTTAAAGGTTCAGAAATGAACACAGTCATTAACATGACCCAAAGATAAAGGCTCCTACTATATGGAAATATCAAGCCTAAAGTTATGCTTAGACAGCAATATTTCAGTATTTCATATTATTTAGAAAATGTCGAGGTATCCAAGAATTATCCACAATTAGCTCAATTTAATATTTGTTTAAGGCTTTAAATTAGCAAAAGGCCTTGAAAACTATATTTTAGCTGACATACCACAGAATAATTACTTTTACATAAAATGGTTTTAAAGAATAAAAATTCAGGGGAAGCCGGGATGGCTCAGTGGGTTAAGCGCTCGCTTTGCAGTGCCGGGGACCTGGGATCAAATCCCGGCCCCGGCCCATGCGGAACCATATGCTGAACTGGGAGCTCCCCCAGTTCAGTTCTCGCTCTGTCTCTGTCTCTGTATCTCTCTCTCTCTCTCTCTCTCTCTCTCTATCAAAAATAAAAATAAATAAAAATATATTGAAAAAAAAAGAAAAAAAATTCAGTTTAGTTGAGAACAAATTAGTTTTCATAATCTTTAACACTGTAGGAGTATTATTAGCTTATTTGATCATGAGACCTGTATCATTTTAGGAAGTTCAGACTCACTATTCCCCTAATCATCCAAGTAAAATAACATTTCATATGTCAGACAAAAGACATAGATTTATCTTAAAATTTATAATTATCAAACCAGTCCAATTTGCCAAAGCTATATCTTAGTTATGTTAACTTGGATTCTTAAAATATTTCAGAGCTAGCAGAATAATTTTAATGAGTATAACTCTCTTAAATTATTAGAATTCAATTTCATTATTTTGAGGGAGCTTCAGAAATATTTGACTTTCATAATTGTACATTTATCTCTTTAAACCATCAGAAGAGGGATCCTTTTATTTAAGAGACATAGCATCCTAACCTATTAATATCTTCTGGCAATAGAGAAAAACAATCCTAATACAGTGAGAGGTAAAAGACTTTGCCAACTGCATACACAGACACGTAGATGTGAGGACATGGGACAGAGAATTTATGACAGCTTCACTTCTACAACCACCAGCCTCAGGTCTAAAGTACACACAGACACAAACCCTCTGTGGCCCAGATCGCAAACAGCGGTCCTTCTTCCCAGATATTCCTAATTAATTAGAACTCAAAACAGACAAAACAAACAAACAAACAAACAATAAGGACTAAAAAAAATGAATTCTCTGTTGTCTGTTGCGCGCTAGAGACCAGCTCACTACCCTTCATCTATAGAGATCAACAAACCCTGGATGGTAGAACCAAGTTTCTAATCACTGCTCTTTCTGATGAAGAATAAATTAACATCTGTGTGAACCATTCATGTGAACCAGAAACAAAAGCAAAACACAAAATCAGGGAAAAGGAACAGAATGTAACCGAGTGCGAACCACATTCAAGTTCCACAGTGGCTTGAAATGCAAGAAAGAATATGCACAGGCTTCAACAGTCCATGACGTGTCTGTCTCCAGCAGCACAGAGGCAGGTAAAGCCCTGACACCTTGGTGGCACCTCTAAGCTAGTGAAGAATCATTTTTAAGTTTTAAAATCACATCTCACACAGTATAAACTACTAAGCAGGCCCGAAAGATTTTGTTTTCCTCAATTAATGAGGAACCTTGATATTTAAGCATCTGTGCCTAATCTAGCATGTTCGGCAAGACTGTTTAGCTACTGGGAATGAAGATGTCAAAGCCAACAGTGTGACCCCATTCCATTATCCTATAGATGCAACATCATATCTGTCCCATGCCATTTGTAATTTCTACAGTCATTCATAACATTCATGATTTAAAATATGGTTTTTACAATTGCCAAGAACATTCAAAGTTCAGCTGGTGAAGTGAGTTGGATGACCAAGCTGGACAATCATCCCCATGTTCTGCAGCCGTGCATCATCGTACAGGGAGGCTAACGCTGTGAGCTCAGTCTCTGGCACTGGCTCTGACCAGACTCTGCACTGCCCACTCCAGAAGTCCAGTATCTCGTTCACAAAAGGAGCGGTCAGGATGAATGGGCTCCCAGGGCTGTTCTAGCTCCAAGGGCAACAGCAATGTTGATGATGAAAGGTCATTAGGCCATTGCATTGTACTCATCTGGGGTGCTTATATAATTAATACATGTCTGGCTCCCACCATAGAAACATCAAAAAGAATTTGGGTGTGATTCAGGAAATTTCATTTTAAACAATATCCACATTATCCCTATGCAAACTGAGGTTTGAAAATCATTAGTGTATGGATTTTTCATTCCTGGGAAAAAAACAGTTACAACCAAAAAGTAGTTACTGATTTTTTTTTTCTGGTGAACGGAACACTACTAAAAAGTGAAGGTCCTCTACATTGAAACTTGTCCACAATGAAGCTGAAAAGAAACCAGGTTAGCAGTATTTTGAAAGTGGTAGTTTACTACAGGACACAGTTCATTACACCAGGTGTAAGATTCAGAGTGTATACTCAGCTTCACCAAAGAACAAACTGTAGATGGTAGAGCCAAAGAACAGCTGTGACCCAATACGCAGTTTCCTTTCCTCACTCCTATTGCCTTCTACTTCCTTCTTTATTAAAAAACGCTTCAAGAAAATGAATAAAACCAAAAGCTGCTTCTTTGAAAGGGTCAATAAGCTCAGTAAGCCTCTCATCATACTAACCCACACAACTCAGAGATGACACTAAGTGCAAATATGAAATGAAAGAGTGGCCACTACTACTGATACAAGGATTAGTTCTATGCCCACAAATTTTATAACTGGATGAAAATGGACCAATTCCTTGAAAAACACAAACTACCAAACTTATACAAGAAAAAGTAGTTTGAATAGCTTATATTTATTAAAGAAATTAAATTGCTAATTAATAACTGTCCAAAAGAGAAAGCACTACATCCAGATGGGTTCACTGGTGAATTGTACAAGCACTTAATGAAGAAATAATATCGATTCTCTACAAGCTCTTCCAGAAAATAGAAGTACAGGCAATACTTCCAAACTCATGCTATGAGGTCAGCATTACCAAAATCTCAAAACCAAACCAAAACATTGTAAGGAAAGAACACTACATACCAGTATCTCCCATGAACACAGACTTAGAAATCCTCAGCAAAATATCAGCAAACAAAATTCAATGCTGTATACAAAGAATTACACACTACAACCTACTGGGAAATATTTCAAGTATGCAAGGTTGTTTCAACATTCAAAAATTCATTCACCATGTCAACAGCCTAAAGAAGAAAACTCATTGTCAACTGAAACAGAAGAGCATTTGACAAAATACAATACCCATTATGACAGAAACTCTCAGCACACAGAAAAGAAAGAAGAACTTCCCCAACTTTATTTCAAAACATTTCAAATATATATATATATATATATATATATATATATATATATATATATATATATATTCATACTTAAGGTGAGAGTAGATGCTTCCCCCTTAAAATTGGAGAGGGGATACCAGGATGGCTCAGTGGGTTGAGCACTAGGCTTGCAGCTCAGTGGGTTGAGTGCTAGGCTTGCAGCCCTGGGGACTGAAGATTGAGTCCTGGCCCTGGCTAGTGTGGACCCATATTCTGAACTGGGGTGTGCCTCCAGTTCAGTTCTTACCAGAGTAAGCTTCCCATGCGGGAGGCCCCTGGCCTGATTCCTGCCCTGCACAGCCTCGTGTCCACCTATGGAATGAAACTATGTAAAAAACTAATGACGTGCAATTATGGAGACTGCTCTGGGCCCTCCTCCTTCTCTCTCTCTCCTCCTTCTCTCTCTCTCTCTCTCTCTCTCTCTCTCTCTCTCTCTCTCTCTCTCCCTGTCAAAAACAATAAAATAATAAAAATAAAATTGGGGAAAAGGTAAGATGTCCTTTCTCATCTTCCTGTTTGGCTCCATACTAGAAATCCAAACTAGTGCAATAAGACAAGAAAAAGAAAAGTTATATAGATTGAAAAGGAAAGAAATAAAACTGTCTTTATTCACAGATAATATCATTTTTCTTTTTAATGTAGAAAATTCCAAAGAATCTATACAGTAACTCCTGGAACTAATAAAAGAATATACCAGGTCACAGGATAGAAAGTTAATATGGAAAAGGCAATTGCTTTTTTATAAATGGTTTCTCTTTTACTGTGGAAAAAAATGCTAACCCAAACACACAGGTATTGCCTCTCTGAGAAGGTTGTTGCCAAACTGAGAAGAAAATACGCCTTCCCCTGATGAACTACTAATGCACTGAAAGGAGTATAGTACAATGTATGCTCTTTCTTTTTATTACTTTATATTCCTCATGTTAGATTTTCTTTGGAGTTGGATGGGATGAAGGATGTAAGAGTAGGATATTAAAGGGAAAATGGCCTAAATAGAAGGGATGGTCTTGATGGTTACAGTTTAGTATCAGACAAAAAATAAATAAACTAGTTTGGTAAAGAAAATAATACTTTATTCTTCCTTTATACAAATGGTAAAATGGAAGACTTAATTTTCTATATTACTTCAAAAGTTCAGGATAAAGGAAACTGCGTTAATACCTTTGCAAGTTAATTTTGCATTCATTTTAAAGAACAACTATTTGTTGTTTTCTCTAAACTCCATCTGCCCTTGGAAATGTTGTTAGATAGCATTTTGGTGCCTCTGTTCAGTTCTCCAGGTCCTCTGTGTCTGCTCTGGGATAACATGAGTGTGTCATCAAACATGAGGGTTGCAAGGGCTGCAACAGCAATTCCTCTCCTGTGACTGACCAGCGCACTAATTGCTACAATAAAACCAGCCGTAACTGTTCAGACCACAGCATCGTCTGGCTCCGGTTGTTGTTTGAGAAGCCCGCTTTATCCAGCATTTTGTGGCATGACCCTGAACAGTGGTGCAGAACCCTGCAATCTGGCAATATGCCCAGATCCCAGGGCCAGTCCCACGGGCTCCTCTGAAGAGATGCAGCAGGGATGGCTGATGGCACTGCGTTTATCCTGGTTCCTATGGGTCCCCTTGAGTCTGGTGCCACCCACCGCTATCATCATCCTGAATGCTCAGAGCCTTCGAGAAGCCAGCGGGGCACAGGCAGGGACTAGACTCCCCTTCCCACTTAGTGCGAGGAGCACCCTGCCTTAGCCTCGCCTTGGTGGTAAGGTGACCAGATGTTAACATGGGTAAAGCGAGACACCATTGACCGGGGGGAGGGGGTTCTTGATTTAAAAATTGGGTCTATCTCCCGCCGTTCCCTAGCTTGTCGTGCATTCTTTCCAAAAATCCAGACTTTTTTAAAACACCACGGGACACGGGACAAATTGTTCAAAATCGGGACTGTCCCACCAAAAGCGGGATGTCTGGTCACCCTACTTGGTGGTGACAGAGAATATCCTGACTAAGTTCCTCCTGCCTTGACCAAGCAGGCTGCAGCTGCCAAGGGGTTCATTAGCCTTTCCAGCACCATTTCCCTGCTCTACCCACCTACATAGCACCCCCCCCCACACACACACACTTAAAGAAACCTAAGAAGCAAACTACATCTTCAAAGAACCTTCTTTCCATAAAAGCACAAAGAGAATCTTGTACCTCTTACATCTTTCAGGAGAGTCCAAGGACCCCAATCTTGGATTATTAAAATTACTAAAACCAGGTTTATATCACCAGCTTCACAGAGGGAAACAATTATGAGGTTTCACAGCATGTCAGATTTAACGATATTGCCAGTCATGCATCTTTCCCCACAAAGAAGCCATCTGTGTAGCCACGTGGGTTAGTGTCTAAGTACAGCCCACGCATCGCTTTGTAGAGCTTGGTCGTTGTCCTAGGAACTTTCACATTTCAAAATGGGTTTCTGTGTGAAATTTTGCAATGATCTAGATCTTTTCCTTTCATTCCCCGTTTTTAAAACCACAAAGGCTGCTAACCTTAATGCCTACCTGCTGGAATTCAGAAAGGAAAAAGTGACAAACTTCACAACCTGGAGAGAGAACCTGTTTCAAAAACACCCCCTGACCATGGAGAATGATTTGCAATTCGTAAGAGTTCCTTGTCTCTAATCTTATTCAGGAAATATTTCCTTCAGGACAAGAAGCTTTGCCTAAATTGGAAACAGAAAGAATTCTCTAGGGGAATTTCTATCAAAAAGAAAGAAAACACATGTCCCATTGCCATTTCTCAGTGGAATACTCCCTTACGAACACCAAGAGAACAGAAGACCATGTTCCAGGAAGCTCCTTTATACATGGTTAATCCAGAGAAAAAGGATCTATGAATTTGTGAAATCAGAAGGTAACGACTGAAGCTCAAGCAGACATCCACGTTGGCTCTTCCTAAATAATGTCTATATAGAAACCTTGCTGAAGCTTAACCTTTGGAGAACTACTTTTGTAAGATTTGAAATTAAGCAGAAGAAGTGGAACCAAGGAAGTCACCAAAAAAGAGCTGTTAGAGATACTATATATGAGAGAAGACAGTCATGACAGCATTCACCCTGTGACTTTTTAGTCACGGCGAAGACCCAGATGAGGGACAACCAGAAGCTGTGGTCTGTGCAGAGCCAGCTGAGCAGCAACTGCAAACCTGCTGGGCCAAGGGGCAGAGCGGGGAGAGAAGCCAGAAGGTCAGGAGAGCCAAGGGGGAGGCAAAGCCAAGCGTGGCCGACCTGACACGCAAGGAAGAAGTCAAGGCGCAAAGCCGGTGACGAGGCCTTCGAATCTGCAAGCAAGTGACGAAGGGGAAAGACACAGAACAGATCTCCTTCAAATGAACTGCTATGCGGCTCCTCACCCGTCCCGGGAAGTGTTTCGCTCGTGAAACAACAGGGAAAAGAAAAGCGAATGTTTGTGGAAGTTCAAAAAGGAAACCAATGCAAGAATCTAACTCCTTCACAATTTAGGGAGGATAAAAGAGAAGGCACAAAAGCGTGAAGGGAAAATCGAAGTGGCCTCCTAGCTTTTACCCTCCCTAGATTTCCATCAGGAGGCTATTCAAACATAAATTAAAAGGTCATGGTTAACAGGCTGAAGACGGAGCATATGGAGTCTTAGAGCAGATGGGTGACAGAAAAAGCTACAGGAGACCAAATTAGGTTTTGAACACTTAAATGTAGAATCATCATTATTTCTCCCCAATTCTGGGAAGGATTATAAATCACACATGCCTCTGAAATCTTCATAAAAGTGTATCAACATAGAAGTTACTTTTCTGTTCCCCGACAGACTCAGTTCTTCTATGTGCTGTGCCATTTTGCCTTGCTTTTTCAGGAAAAACACTTGGTTCTAGAGAGACTTCAAGGACCACCTTTGAGAGCATCTTTAGAGTGTCTTGGTGGAACTGGGGTTTTTAAGAGTCCAATGATTTCTGGCTAGCATTTCTAAGCTGTTCTCAACATCTTATTAAAATGCCTGTGCAGGCCGTCTATAAAGACGAAACTCACACTTCCAACAAAACTGAGACTCACAGTCAGCTCATGGCTTTAAGGAAGAATTTCTGCTAAGAAGAAGGTAAATCTAAGAAGAATTAGCATGTAGTATTTATTAACATGCATGTCCCCTACACACATACGTTCCAACACTGTCAACCCCAAAGAAGGTAGGGCAGCCTCAGGTCATTCTCACCCTCTGTCCCAACTCAGAGAAGCATCAGGTATGGGAAACCGTCCCTCCCGATGCATGCGCTGGCCCAGTGACCTCAGTGTGAGAAGCTACACCTGAAGAAAGAGTCAGGGACTTCCGCGAGACCTATGCATAAGGTCATTTATAGCGTCTCTCAAAATCAAGTTGAGATGCTCAGCTACCTGACCTGCCACCAGCCAGGGGAAGGTTAAATAATCATGATGTAGCCCTGAGATTACTTATAAACACTACACTGTGGGAAAATTTAACAACATGAAGATATGCTCACAAAAGAGTATCAAGTGATTATAAGTAAGAAATAAAATGTATTTACGGAATGAACCGGAATATGTTAAAATAGAAAGCCTGAAACTCAATACGTAAATGAGGTAACAGTGGCAGAAACACAACCTTAATTTTACTATTTATACTATTAAAACTTCTCTACACTGAGCATATGTAGCTTTTAAATAATAAAAATAGTATGTATGTATTTAAATATAAACAAATGAAGTGTCCACTGAACTTTGCCTGTCACTTACTCTTGTGCTAACAAAAGCAAGTTCATGGCTCTTTTCTGAATTTCACAAGACAACATTTGCCCCTGGGGTTGAGATGGGATTAAATGGACTAATTTTATTAAAATGACATCTTTTACCAGCCAAACACTACTACTCCAGCACCAAGAAGACATGAATAAACACTAGCCAAATCTGAGCACACCAATGGAAGAAGTCAGTGATCTGTCACGAACAAAAACACAACCAGCGCTTCCAGATCAGTATTTCCATAGCTGCCTGTGTGCGGTCACGGAACTGCTGCACCCACACTGCTGGCATCCAGGGCACCCCACCGTTTGGGAGGTGCTTCCAAAGGCAGGAAACAACTCTCCTTGGATGGACACCAGGTGGCACAGAAAGGAGAGATCCTTCCTGGTGGTGACAGAGACATGACAGCAAGACAAGCAGACGTGAACACCATGGAAGGCCTAATGCAAGAATCAACGACCCCATACCTAATTCTGTAACAAGCTCCCACATCGGTGCCCCTGGAATAAATGGAGTGTCTCATTAGCATTGTGTCTGCATGTCCCACAGGACACGGACTGCATGACCCTATGACAGAAGCATCGATGTGTGAAACGCCCATAATAGGTGGCCTGAGGCAATGAGAAGTGTTTGCACTTCATTCTTTGACTGTTTCATCTGAATTGCATTTCTTGTTGTCTGCTGTTCTGTGATCACACAGTCTGAGTTACTCCTAGCCAGAATGCTACAGGTCTGTCAGATTTATTCCTCATTGTCTCCGAATAAAATAGTCAAGCTTTCCACAGGAACCACAGTGCAAAAGTCAAAGGTCTTGTAATGCATTTTGTAGAGTAAATCATTCTCATCCATCCAGGAAAGCAACAAAATGGACTATTTAAATTTTGTCAGGGAAATCTGTCAACAAAACAAGATTATCCTGAATCTGTATGTGTTTAATATATTTTTTTAACTGAACTGGAGGCCTCACTGCATTCGGGAGGCACACTCCAGTTCAGCATATGGGTCCACACGGGCCGGGGCCAGGATTCGATCTTCAGTCCCCAGGGCTTCAAAGCGAGCGCTTGACCCGCTGAGCCATCCCAGTTTCCCCTTTAATATTTTTTAACTCACAAAGATGTTAAAGAAATGTTTACAAATGCTTGTTTTAGATTCAAAATAAGTTTCTATGTGAAGCTAAAACATGGAGGAAAGAGAAGTCTAGACTATGTTTTAACATTTAGAGCTGGCTGAGGACCAAGAATTCAAAGGCAGCCTTCCGTCCTTGGTAGGATTTCCTTAGGAAACCGAAACAGTGATGCTGGAGAAGGTAGGAGGCAGAACAATGAATGACCAGCCTGCAGGCGACACTTCCTACACACACGTGCCAGGGGCGGGTCTAAACCCCCCAGAGCATCCCAAGAGCCATCTGAGTTGGACAGTCTCATAATCCCTTATAGGGCCTTGATCATGGACCTATGTCCATCCTCCCTCCTGGGCTGTCCCCATAACACAGCTGAATATAAAATCAGGGTGTTATCCCCAAGGTGGGCGAGGCGAGACCTCACACACTGTGGCTCATGCCTTCCTCTGGCTGAGCCTGGTTTCTCTTCTGTCCCATGGCCGCTAACCCTGCAGGGCTAGCCAGATCAATGGTCCCTCACTGTCTGGTCCCAGATTCAGACAACAGCCAGAGAAGCAGGGCCACAAGCTGGGCTGATGATGTGGCCGATATTGGCAGAGGTCAAAGTGCACAAAGAGGGGGAGTGAGCAAGTCACTGGCATAGGGTGACAATGCTCTGGACCTAGTCAGAGCCCGGAGCTCACAGAATCCTCTCTCCTGTTAAGCTGACGGACTTCTCCTGGGTGTGCATCCAGGAGGGGTGTGGGAGGTCCCATGCACACAATTCGTCCCAATCCTGCTGAGACTGACCCAAATATTTGGGCCTCAGAACTTGTCAAAGAGAGGTGCCCTCAGAACCAAGCCCAGAGTCACTGTAGAACAGGGGTCCCCAACCCCCAGCTGCGGCCTGTTAGGGACCGGGACACACAGCAGGATGTGAGCAGCTGCCAAGTGAGCGAAGCTTCATCTGTCTTTACAGCCGCTCCCCATTGCTCCCATTCCCGTCTGAGCTCCGCCTCCTGTCACATCAGCATCAGCGTTAGAGTCTCACAGGAGCGGGAACCTTACTGTGAACTGTGCACATATGAGGGATCCGGGTTGCACACTCCTTATGAAAATCTGATGCCTGCGGATCTGAGGTGGAGCTGAGGCAGTGACGCTAGTGCTGGGGAGCAGCTGCAAATACAGATGCACATGAGCAGAGAGATCGACTTCATTACAGTGAGATGTATAATTATTTCATCATATATCACAATGTAGTAATAATAGAAATAAAATGCACAATAAATGTAATGTGCTTGAACCATCTCAAAACCATTCCTCCACCCCCACAAAACAGGTCCCTGGTGCCAAAAAGGGTGGGGACCGCCGCTTTAGACACTGATCTGTCTGCTGCCCCCTCTGCAGCCACCAGGGGCCTTGTGTTTCCATCATGACGAGCTCAATCACAGGAGACTAACAGCCACACACACTCCAATTCGTGTCTATCTCAGCCGTGACTTGAGAAGACTTTTAAAAGCAGTAAGTTGTCTTTTCTTTCTGCTGGAACTAAATGTCGCATTGTCAAGGAAATGGATTCCTACTTCTAAAAACACCCTTCGGGGAAAGGAGTGACTCTTATCTGGAAACTGATGGGTCCAAAGGGCTAATATTTCACAAGCTGCAATAAAAAAGCAGCAGGAAGAGCTCTCGGCATGAGGACGGCTGGGGAGGACAGAAGCTCCTGAACACAAAGGAGACCCCAGTGTGGGCTCTCTCGTGGGTGTGGCTGGAGGTGACAGACCGTGGGCGTCTGCATGGCCCACAGTCCTGTCCTCCAGGGCTGCAAACCCATCACCTTCTCCCATCTCGCTCTAGGGGGTGGCGAACACCTCCTTCCCTTTTCAATCCTGCCTCTAAACACTGGCCTAGCCTAACTCTGCTTTACAAGAGCTACGACAGCTACAGCGTGGGGCCTGTCCCCGTAGACCTATGTCATCTCACTCAGGCATCAGGGGTGACCATCTCAATGGTTCCATTTTAACTCCTCAGCTGTTGAAAAAGGCGATAACCACCAAACTATTGACTGTGCCCACGAGCTTTTGTGTCTCTGTTCCTTTCAGTTTTATCTCCCACCTACAAGTGAGGTCCTATGTTTCTTGATTCTTTCAGTCTGACTTACGTTGCTTAATAAGATGTTTTCAAGGTCCATCCATGTTGTCAAAAATGGCTGTATTTCGTCTTTTCTTATTGCTGAGTAGTACGAAGGTGAGGGGGAGTGAGAAGGAGGCATCATATGGTGGTGGAAGGAGAGCTGATTCTGGGTAGTGAGCACATAATGCAATGCATAGATGATGTGATGTAGAGTTGTACACCTGGAAACTATGTGACTGTTACCATCCAGTGTCACTCCAATAAATTTAACAATAATAAAACAAAAAGTCAATACCATCAGCAGGCCAACGGGTCCTGGATACAGAAGCTGCTCCCAAGAGCACCTGGTTGGCTTAGTGAACGCAGCTGCCCGGTGGGCCTGCAGGGCACCCAGCCAGCCGTCCCTCTGAAACTGCTCGGGGGGAGGGGGGCGAGCTCTGCTTCATCACCTTTGCATCTGACCGGCTGGGACAGGCCGCTTCTCGTCGGACTGGAAGTCCTCACACATCATCTCGTCTTTATTTTTATTTATTTACTTTTTCAAAGATTTATTTTTACTGTTTCCGACAGAGAGATACAGAGACAGAGAGGGACAGAGAGAAGGGGGAGGGCCCAGAGCAGTCTCCATAGTTGCACATCATTGGTTTTTCCACGTAGTTTCATTCCACAGGTGGGTGCGGGGCTGCACAGGGCAGGAACTAGGCTGGGGTCTCACCCCAGTGAGAACTGAACTGGGGGCACTCCCCAGTTCAGCACATGGGTCCACACGGGTCGGGGCCAGGATTCGATCCTCAATCCCCGGGGCTCCAAAGCGAGCGCTTAACCTACTGAGCCATCCGGCTTTCCCAACCATCTCGTCTTTAAATGATTGAATAGAATATTTTGTCTTGATTTTTTTCTAATGTAAAAGTACTTCGTGCCCTTTTAATGGAATAAGATGAGTACACTTTTTCTCTTGGTTTTTCCTAAGTGTTTTAAAATGTGAAGACCAAAACCATATGTCAGAGCGGAATCATGCGACAACTACACACAGCCAAAATGAGTCTCGGCTGACAAGCCCATTATTTCAGAAGAAACCATGCACCGTTACTGAGTGAATGGATGGGGAGTGTTTAGAGTGGGGACCCACGCGGCACCCCAGTGTCTGGAGGTCTTGGGGGCAATGTCGTCTATGGCTGTGAACTGAGCCCCCAGAGTCATGCTGCCTGCACCCAAATCTCAGCTCCATCTCTTCTGAGCTGTGTCCTCGGGGAAGTGGCTTAACCTCTCTGTGCTTCATGCAATGAGGATGATAACAGTACCCTAGGGCATTAGTATATCATGAGGAAAGAACATAGGCCATCCTACACATTTGGTAGCATAGACGGGTCTACTGGAACATTAGGTCTTAATTTTCTATAAGGAAATATAATCTTGATTCTGCACATCTGTCCAACCAGGCTACCAGGAAACTGGCTTCTGGTCTTAGGGGTTCCTTTGGGGAAGGGAGAGCCACTGACCACCCCCACCCCAGGCCAACAGCAGGCCCCGGTCTGTCCACACAGGTACCCACCAGGCCCTGCAGTCTCCTGCAGGCCCAGGGCTCCAGGCCCAGGCCCCGGCCTCAGCACTCTGCAGTGTGCATCCCAGGACATACCTCGCGGACATGTTGGCATGTGTGGTATTCCCAGCATCTTGCACGAGGCCTGGGGTATGTGTGGCACTCAGCGCAGGCAAAGGAGAAATGAGAACAGATGGGCTGTAGGAACAGAGTAGGATCCACTTAAGTGTCTCCAGAAAGGCCCCATCCACAAAGCCCAAACCTCCCTGGAAAGCCAATGGAAACAGAGACGTCCAGAGCCCGCTTTGTAAAGTCAACTCGCACCACACCACATGCAGTCATCCTCTCCAGGCAGAAACAAAATTTACTCTTAGATATTCTGTAGCAGAAACTTCACGTCACCCAAAGATGTTCCCCGTGTTTTGTTAAACGAAAAGGTCAGGCTATAAAGGAGGATCGAGAATCGTGTCTGTATCAGTTTCCCGGGCTGCCAGAACAAAGCACCGCGGACTTCGTGACTTAAAACAACAGAAATGTGTTATCTCACAGTTCTTTCTGTAGGTCAGAAGTCCAAGGTCCAGGTGTGGGCAGGCCATGCGCCCTCTGATGACTCTGGGGAGGAGCCTCCCTCACGCCCCCAGCTCCAGGCGGTCATAAATGCTCTGTGTCCCTCTGTTGGGTCAGCGTCACTGTAGTCATTACCCCTGTCTTCACGTGACCATCTTCCTGCGTGTGCCTGTCTTCACATAAGGATGACGGTCCTAATAGATTAGGGGCCTCTCTACTCTAGAATGACCTCAGCTCAACTTGATTATACTGTGTCTGCAATGGCCCTATTTTCAAATAAGGTCACAGTTTGGGATCCTGGGGCTCAGGATTCCAACATAGCTTTCTGGGGGGACACAATTCCCCTCTAACAGTCTCTCGTGTGAAAAAGAGCCGACATCCTTTTTTAACAAAACAATACACGCGTCTCTTTTTTTATTACTAAATTTATTGGAGTGACATTGGTTGTAATGTTACACGGGTTCCAGGTGTGCAGCTCTACAATACACTGTCTCTGTGCTGCATCATGAGTTTGCTGCATGCATCTCTTTATGAAAACATACACACACCTACGTTTACCTGAATGAGCGCTGACTCTACATGTCGTCTGCATGTACCACTACCTCCTCTCCAGTTCCACAGGTGACCTCTGCTGACACCCATATGTGAATATGCCTTTAATCACGCACAGGCTCCTGCACACACCTGTGCAAGGATATTACTCAGGTGATTGTGCATCCTCAGGGGAGAGTTCTGTCACTGCTTTATAGAAATAGAATATTTTATGTGTAGGCTGGCCAGAGATACCATTTTAAATGGGACAGGAAACAAAGGCACATTGCAAACATGTATGTGTCTTTTTTGAATCTTGCTTTTCTCACACAAGAACATCTGGTTGAAGCCCCTCTGAGCCATCTAGTGAGGTTTCCGTCCTATTTTTCACGACTGTGCAATACATTCTACAGCACGGGGACAGGGACTCTCACCCACTCTCTCTGTTTATCAGAGGCTGGCACAGTGCCTGAGACGGACCAGCTGTTCAGTAGACAGGCGTGCCTTTGAACTATGGCTGAAGCATTTTTCAGAACTCTCAACTCTTAACTCTAGTAGGACAGGTGCCATCTGCATAATCTTATTCCTGCCTGAGGAAGGACACTGACATTCTACAACACAGGGACTCACATTCAACGTTCTCCATAAACTGTCCCACTCAGTCACCCTGGCAGCCCAAGGGGTTCGAGTGCACCTGCAGATGAGGAACGGGGTTCTGAGAGGCGAGCGCTCGCAGTGTAGCTTAGTGGGCAGAGTGACGGCTCACACCTGGACCTACGGATCTCCCAAGACCACCCCTCTCCTCACGTCAGGTTTCACAAGGGACACATCATCTCACTTGCTGGAATTGGCTCCGAAAGTCTAGCATTGGTTGTTCAAACACCCTCCCTCCAAAGTTTCATGACTACCCAAAGCAACGAAGCCAACCACAGGAGGCCTGGGCCCCGCCCTCAGAGATTGGTTTGTTTGGGGCAACTGTGCTTTTAACCTTGACTGTTGTGCAGAGGTGGTGGGGCTTCGTGCACATTTGTGAGCTGTTTGTGAGCTAGGAGTGGAGCTGTCCAGCTGTCCTGTGAGTGACGAGTCCTGTCCTCCCTCTTAGGCCCACCATGTACACTTGTTCCAAACCAGGAGCAGCTGCGCTGGATGCGGCTCAGAGGCAGATCCCGTTCACACAGCCAGTGCGTGCCTGGTGTGCAGGAGCCATTCACGCGAGGTCCAAAGACCTACATCATCTTTAACCTTGAATTAGGCTGGCCAGACGTCGCATTTGAAACAGGACAGAAAACAATGGTAGTGTCCCATTTCAAATGGTACATCTGCTCAGCCTACCTTGAGCAACCCACCTGAACTCCCTGAGGCTCAGTGCTCTGCTCTGTTAAATGGGCTTAACAATAGTGACTGTCACCTGCCACTCTCCCTCCTGCTTCTTAGGGTTCTGAGGTCTACAAAGATGTTCCTGATGGGATGAAACCTATTAAGGTGCTATACAGACGGAAGGTGTGTTGATTTTGTACACAGATTTAGAATGATTTTTGTTTATTTCCTCTCTCTAAAGAGTTCCTGATTATTTAGAGTTAGAAAGCTTACCTCTCACTTTATATCATTTGAATCACGGTTGATAGACTCAAATCAAAAGTTTTCAACATGGATTACTTTTAAGTCACAGAGTATTTTTCAAGTACTACAGTTTGAGAAGGTTATCATTATCATTGGTTATTTTTATTTCCATTTCCACATTTTAAATTTATGAAAGGATGTTTTATCTAAATTTAGTTTGTCTTCTACTTCCAAATTATGTTCCCAACTTATAGTGACTACATGTAGTTCTATGTGAGGGAATCTTACATCAGAAAATAAACAGTAAAAATATTGCCACCAATTGGCAGAATATGCAGGATAATATTTAACTGTTTGGGTATTATTATCATTACTTCTGATTTTGTTTAAGTATTTTTTGCTATAAATATACGTGTGTATAATTGATATTTGCTTTTATATATAATTAGAGCAGTATACTTTAAGAGCGTCCTGTGCATATATATGTATACATGGTATATATAGATAAATGTGGATGCATATGCATAAACATTCATACTCACACTGAGTAATTTTGAAGAGATGGTGAACCTCTACCATTTGAAAAGCCTGTTAGGTATCAGGGTCACAGAAATATAAAGACCTGAGATCAATTACAGGAGCAAGTAGACTTTCTTCATGAATTGTAACTTTGAAATGTCTGACCACCTTGAGTTGGGTTACACATGTTGGTCACACTCAACCGGACTGTTGAAGTGGGACAATGACTTGCACTGTGAGTCCTGACTCCAGGCCTCTCACTCCATACGGATATAAAATTCACACATGCGTGCGAACATCGGCGAGCCCGGATTTCTTTGCTCGGGTGTCGATGCCGCCTCTCTGGGAAGTTCCTAACTACTCTTTCTTGACAACTGGAGGTGGGCGGGGGGGACACAGCGGCTATCAATAACCTTGTGGGGAAAGCAGTATGTGTGTTGTAAAAATTATCGATGACTCTTGACTTCTACTTTGGGAGATAAAAGCAGGACTCCTTGGGAGGAAGAAGATGAAGACCCCTGATCTGATCTGATCTTATCTGATCTGATCTGATCTGATCTTTCCTCCCCTGATCCAGTTCTGTGTTTCATCTTTCAACTGGTGATGTTCTAATCAAAACATGCATTTTACCTCAAATCTAAGCGTACGGTTTTGGAAGTGAAGACGATCAGCCAAGAAGCAAGAAGCCCCGGCTGTTGGCTATGCTGCTAGGGATAAGAGAACTTGGGAAAGACTTTACTTGAGCCCATCCACAAATCGAGCCTGAAGCCAGTCATCAAGACCACAAAGGACCATAGCCAGCGACTTAGCCCTGAAGACGCAGGACCAGAGAGAAAAGCTAATGCGAATCACGGAAGCATTTTCTTCCTTTGTAGATTTGTTTGGGTGAATGAGGGCTGAGGGAGACAGGATATGTGTTGAGGAACATTCTAGAAGTTTCAAGTTACATAGGTAAGTGAAGATAAAAGGAAATAAAACACCCATGTTAGGGTATTTTTTGTTTTCAAAACAACTTAGTGCTACTTACAGTGTTATGGGATAATCAGTAAAATGATAGTTCTTTCAACTCAAGTAACAAAGAGAAAACTAAGCTTTGATCACTTCAGTAGGAACCGAATCCTGCAAACAGAAAAACCTATGGCCAGATGGAGGAGAGTCTCAACTTCTGAGGGTGTCATAATGAAGCCGCCCTTGGGAGACACAATACAACGCGCCAAACACCCTATGGTGTAGGCCTTCTGCTCAGTCAAGGATGTCACCACCCCTGCAGTGAAACCTTTGCCCTCGGATGCAGGATGTGGTCAGACAGAAGAGAAACCAGCTGCACCCCTGAGGAATTCATAGCTGTGAATTATTAGGTTGCTAATTTTTAGAGGTGGGTAGAGAGATAGCATAAAACATTAGGAGGCCTTGAGAAGTCCTATCACCCGTGAGCAGATCATTCTGGACGTGGTGCCCAGATCCTGTGTCTGGGTCCAGACTTGGAACATGACCTGGATGGATCTCAAACCACATTCCCGAACCGAGCCTTAGCTGTGAGTTAGCTGCCCCGGACAAGTAAGCACCTTCCTAATTAGGAAGGAGAAAAAGAAAAGAAGCCTCAGAGATAATAAAGCAAATCTAACCCACCGTATTAATCCTTCTGTGCTGGATTTAGGTATTCATTATGTTAAGGTGACCAGATGTCCCGCGTTTGGCGGGACAGTCCCGATTTTTAACAATTTGTCCCACATCCCCGCGGCATTTTTAAAAAGTCCTGATTTTTGGAAAGAATGCACGACAAGCTAGGGAACGGCGGGAGATAGACCCAATTTTTAATCAAGAACCCCCCCCCCCACCCCCCGGGTCAGTGGTGTCCCGCTTTACCAATGTTAAAATCTGGTCACCTTAATTATGTAATCATCTTTTTTTTCTTTTTCAATTTGTACCACTTAAGTCACTTGAAACATCTATGGGGTTTCAGCACATTTGAGCATGTGACATACTGGCCTTGGAGTTTGGTTTGAAAATTTTAGTCAAAAATCTGGTCACCTTAATTATGTAATCATCTTTTTTTTCTTTTTCAATTTGTACCACTTAAGTCACTTGAAACATCTATGGGGTTTCAGCACATTTGAGCATGTGACATACTGGCCTTGGAGTTTGGTTTGAAAATTTTAGTCAATTGTAGATTTCTGGTGTTAGTTTGCAAAGAACAAGAGAATTTGGGTTTGATGGCTTAAGAACATTGATTTGTTATGTTAGGTATAAGAAATCACTTATATGTACAAGAGCTGAGCTAAGTGCTTAAAGAAATTTGCTTATCAGGTTTGTATTCCTGACCTGTCAGGAATATGATGTGTTTAGATACGTTAAATTTTGAGAATGGAGTTTTAAAATGTTTAAGGGGATCTAATTAAGTTTTGAAGTTTGGTGACTAAATTTAGGTGAATTCCCATTTGTTTAACTTATGAGTTAATCAAATATATATGAATAAACAAGTGCAAGTGATTATTCTTATTTTTACACCAAAATTACTAAATTTATTAGTTGAAACAAAATTTGCCACTTTGAGTAGCTTTAAAAAAATGATTTTCAACTTTAGAAACTGAGCATTGATTTAAACAAAAATTATTCTAAGAAATCTTTTCTGAGACCAAATCTTTCCTGAAATGGGTTTTAAAAAATCTAAACAACTGTATACCTCAGATAAACTCAGATGGGTGCCGCATTATGCTTTGAACTATAAGTAGGGTTCTTTTTTTCTGTTTTCATTAATTGCCATTCGAAGGGAAAAATAATGATCCCAATACTGCAGCTAATTTTAAACCCCCTATTGCATTAAAGATGATTTTTTTTTAGTATAATATCTAGGTTGCAACCATTCAACTGACACTCAATAATAATATAATAATGATATTCTTAGCATTTTGGTTTTTCAAAGCATGTCCATTAACTAGAAGCAATTTATAATCCGGCTCTTCTGTGTGTCCACTTGAGACCTGAGGCTCATGCACTTTACCTACATCATTATCAAGTGTCCTTGGACTTGACAGCTCTGAAGACTCCATTTACAGGCGACTTTCCCACCTCGGAGAGAAAAGTAATGGCTGTGGACGCTAAAAGCTCTGTAACACGAAGGACTCAGTGGTGTGTCAAGCACGTAGTAAGTGCTCAACAGTCATGTGCCCCTCCCCCACCATTCTCAGCTCCCCAACCTCAAGCCCTCGTCACCTTATTTCTCCAAGAGAAAAAAGTAGCCAAGCCCGGGTTGCGGGAGCCCTTGGAGGGTTTCAGACAGTGTCAGGACTCAGAAGATGTTGCCACTCCAGGGGTTCACATGTAACCTCTCCTCACTGGTGACTGGCCGTCGGAGGACCTACCCCAGGCAAAGAGAAACACTTCCTGAAGGTCCAGCCCTTTCCTTCAAGTTTCTCCCCTATGGCTTTGCCCGTGCTCTCAGAAGTCCCTCATTTGGGAACCCCGTTCTGCCCTCAGAACCCCCCACGCTCTGGATCAGGGACTTCATCTTGATTCCTGGGCCCTGGGGATCATGGCTGGGCTGCAGGGAGACTCCTTGAACTTGTGTGCCTGAGTTGGGATAAGAGTAAATACTGTCTTATGGGGACAGGATCCACAGCTGGTGTCCCATTCTCAAAGGGCCCCGCAGTCAGAGAGGCTACGGTTAACCGTCCATACACCCTGCCGCTCCGCCCAGCCGTCCTAACACCTCGAGTCCTGTCCATGCCCTGGGACCCCTGTGAGCGGACCCTGTAGGCAGGTGGATTAGTAAACCCCACCGAGACGCCAAGGGCAGCCAGCAACGCGGGGTACTGTGCAAGAACCAGTATAGCACCCTTATACAGCAAAGGACTCAGCCCTGGGGTGTGCTGGGCACCCGGATGAAAATATCAAAGGTGTTGAAAGATTGCAGGTCAAGTATTTAAGCAGTAGGACCACTTAACTTGGGCACGACCACACCGAAGGCACCCCAATGCGCCCTGAACTGGTGACGCTTCTGCCATAGCCCCGGACAAAGCTCCTCAGTGACACCACTCACAGCCGCCCTCTGCCCACCAGCGTGCCAGCCCTGTCGGGACACAGGGGTGTATCACCACATGGACCCTCCGGGAGAAGACCCTGCAGCCTCAGGCACAGAGGGGAGTCTTCGAGGTGATAAGGCCTAGCCAGGGTCACAGGTAGGGCCTGTGCAGCCTACCACCTCCTGGGAGCAAGGTGACCACCTGGCCTGGCTTTAGTCTCCTGGGAAAACCCTCCTGCTGACAAGAGGTGGCGTACTTGTCCTCAAACAAGAATCCCCAAATGCCGTCTATGACAGGACTCTTCAGCTCTCCAACCAGAGCCAGAACCGCAGAGGCGCCCCAACCTTCTTCAAAAACGTGTCGTCTGAAGACATAGACGAGGACCCTGGGTGGAAAACTGCTCTTTCCTGCCCAAATCAAAGCGCTCCTCAGCCAGACACTCACGGCACCCCCGGGCTCCTGGCTGAGCGGCGGGCCGGGCATCGGGTGGGCGCTGCTTTTGGACTCGAGCTGCGCTCAACTTCCCATCGAAGTTCAATGAGAAGCGCTTTCCCGTTCCGACTGTCATGTTTTCATCCGCTTGTTTCCCATAACAACCTGCTCCCAGCCTAAACAAGCTTTCTTGCAGGAGACCGCCTGCTAGTAGCTGGCAGACACTGTATTTTACACGCAGCCAGACCGCTGCCGTCATGAGGAACACGGTTCCATGTATGGGCCCCCTGGTCTCCAGGGCTTGGGCCCCCTCCTGAGCTCCCCCATCCCCACCCCCCACAGCCAGGAGAGGGAGGCTGGCTCTCCAATCCTCCTCCCACGAGAGGAACAGCAGCATGCCCGCGGTGCCCACTCCCCTGGGGACATCTGGCAATGTCTGGAGACTTTGCTGTCACACCACAGCTGAGGCTTATTCGGGGGTTAGTGCGATGGAATGCTGCTGACACACCCCAATGGGACACAGGACATCCCACCACCAGGAATCTAATGTCAGTGTCCCCACGAGTAAAGGCGGGACCCTCAGAGGCTGGGCCTACCGCACTTAGGTGACTTCGAAGAGAACACAGCCAAAGCGTGCACATTTGTCACCTCCTCTGACAAAGACCCACTGTTTCTGAGAGCTTCTTTCTAGGAGACAGAAGAGAATATGAATTATCAGCAAAAGATTCCAGTCTTTAGAAAAAGCCATCTTGGGGAAGCCGGGATGGCTCAGTGGGTTGGGTGCTCACCTTGCAGCACCGGGGACCGAGGATCGAATCCCGGCCCCGGCCCGTGCGGAACCATATGCCGAACTGGGAGCTCCCCTAGTTCAGTTCTCTCTCTGTCTCTGTATCTCTCTCCCTCTCTCTCTCTCCTCTGTCAAAATAAGTAAATAAATAAAGTATATATTAGAAAAAGCCATCTCCTCCCCATTCCAGGTAATAGGAACAATTAGAACCTAATAAAGACTGTTGGCATTGATGCTAATGGTGTTAATGATGTCACTGATGATTTTGTGACTCATCTCTCTGTTACAATTGAGCAACGGACTGTAACAGAAAGCGACTTTTATTGTGTAGGGCTCTGTTTTGGGCATTATACTGAACTCTCTTTGGAACACTTTGCAAATTTACTTTCAAAGAATCTACCGAACATCCACACAAACACTTGTGCACAGATGTTCACAGCAGTCTTATTAATAATGGGCAAAAAATGGAGACAATCCAAATGTCCATTTGGATAAGCCAGAGGTGGTCTAGCCGTACAACAGAACACTATTTGCTAATAAAAAGGAATAAAGTACTGACATGCACGACACCGTGGCTAGACCTCAAGAACACACGCTATGAAATGCATCCGGACTCTCCTTGCTGAGCTCAGCGTCCCCCCAGAGGAGGACAGCCATGCCTTGAGGAGGGCATCTTTTCCTAATGGGAACAATGCACCAAATTAGAACAAAAACGGTGTGAGCCAGCACAGCCCTGCCCCTGGCTGTTCCAGTGTGCCCACCACTGTCAGACCTTCCCTACTCAGCCCCTGCCCTGGGCCCAGGCCTCCCGCCAGCAGACAGAAGCAGGGTATAGACAGCTCCATCCCAACCTCTTCTCCTGCCACCGTTCCATACCCAGATGGTCCCAAACAGCCTTCCCTCTCCTGCCTTCACATACAAAATCCTCATGTACAGTAGTAACGCAATGCTGCTAGGGTCCAGCTGAGATTCCCTCACAATGTACAGGTGACACAGGACGAGGCCCGCTTGTGACTGAGAGCTCATCCTGCTGGGTGCAGCATGGTGCCCGGTCATCGAGAGGTCAGGTCGTGTTATCCCCACAGGGCACCCCCAGGACAGCTTGTACTCTGCCTTTCTCACAGATGAGAACACTGAAGTTCACAGAAGGTAACCAGCTCCCCACGGCCATAGAGCCAGGGCAGGGCCAGGCTCTCGGCCTCCGCCTCTCCCTTTTATTCCCGGGACCCTCTCTAGAATTCACTTTCCTCTCCCCTTCAAAGCCCAGCCACGCACCCTTCCCTGCTCAGATGATGCCACCCTGACGACCTTCCTGGTAAAACCGCATGAAAGGGGCGCCTCCTGCTGGGCCTGATTTGCGCTTCACTGTGGCGCGTGTGTGGCTCCCATGATACGCTGTACTCAGGTTACTTTTCAGTCCGTCTCTTTAGAAGGATTTCAGAGACGAGACCCTTTCAAGAAAAAATGTTGGGAAACCCAATATTATTTTCCTGGCCCCAAAGTATGACCAGCCAAGAAAGTCTCTGAATCATTCAAACATATAGAAGAGGGGGAAAAAAAAAAGACCTCTCTGCTTAGGCAGAAAAACATCAGTCTTACCTCATAGCTCTTTTAGGTTATTTAAAACAAAATAAAAATTAAAAAAAAAAAAAAAAGAGATCACTTTAACTCAAAATATTTTTCAAAATACAGCCACCACTATCCATGAATCCCCACCCATGTCACTTGCGTGTCAACCATGTAACCAACCACCAATAAGAATCACATCACCCCATTTATCTAAGGAAGAGACGAAAGATAATCTTCCAAGGAGAGCTCCCTCCGCAGGTGCACAAGACTTGGCCAGGCTGCGATGAATCAAGATGGTGAGCTAAGAAAGCCAAAGCTGGGGGTGGCGTGTGCCCGGGGGTGGCAGACATCCACACAGAGCAGGTTGTTCCCGTGAAGACAGCCAGTGAAGAGATCAACTGCGGCCCGGAAAAAAAACCTAATTACTTTTTTTACTAAAACAAGCCAGCTGTGTCTTTTTACACCATGTTATTTCATGAGTCCTTTGAAATAATTTGCAACTCTGTCACTGGGTTACTGAATTAGGGGGCATAATTCTCCCAATTAAGCATTTAAGTCAAAGAAAACTAAAAAAGAAGAAAAAGAAAGAAACATCTCACAGCATCTTGAGGCATCTTTTGCTCAACTTTAAAAAAACGGAAGACTTGTTCTTGCCAAACGGTGGGTGCTACACCCTCAGGGCTGTCACTGCTTCAAAGCACGAGCAGATGTTTGTTCTCAAGCACACTTCCCTCTCTCTGGCATTTTGAGGATATTATAAACTTCCTGACACAGTATTTCAGTGAAAACGTAGGGTGGTTGTTGTTTTTTTTAAGTTATTTTGTTAGCATAAAAAAATCCAACAAGCTTTTCTGAATAAATGTTGGCCTTTATAAAACAACAGATGAGATTTATTTAGCAACGTAGGGAGAAGCTGGAAATCGCAAAGGCGAGTGTGCTCGCGTACAGACTGGGCCGTGACCCCCAGAACAGGCCTGCTTCCTATTTCGCTGGCCTCCTCCTGCCTATGCCTACTACAGACCCGAAATTCTGAACCGGGGGGATCCGTGTCCCGATGGCTGGGGACACTTCTGGTTGTCACAACTGGCATCGAGCAGGCAGAGGCCAACATGGCTGCTCATCATCCCACAGTGCACGGAAGGGTCCCCCAACCACAGGATCATGCAGCCACCCTGTCGGCAGCGGCTGAGTGACCTCGGAATACACAGAAGGTGGTTTTATTCGGATTCAGGTCACTGTGAATGAGACGTGTTCACGCGTTTCCAATGCAATGCAGGCACGCTCTCCAACACAGGGACGCGGAGCTGGGGGCTGCATCTTGGCAAGGACCAATGGGGGGAGATGGACTTGACCCAGGCAGGGGCTAAGGAAGGGTGTCCTAGAGGAAGTGGGGCTGACAGGGAGGATGAGGAAGAACTGGCCAAACGCAGGAGAGGGCAAAGGGCCAGCAGGTGCGTGGGCACCTCCAAGCAGCTCTGCCTTCCCAAGTGGGGAGCAGGTGAAGGGAGGCGCCCGGCTTGGGCTTTGTCTGGTGGGTCGTGGTCACCAGGGTCCAGGTGGCCATCACTCTGACACCAGGGTGGATAATGAATATAAGAGGGAAGCTGGACAAGAAGGAGACCAGGTTCAAGGTTACTTGGAGGAGAAAGAAAGTGGGCACGGGTGGTGGGTGTGGAGAAAATGAATCAGAAGCAAGAATTTGCTCATAGGAAGAAAAAGAAAAGGAAGGTTCTAAAATGCTCCCTCTGGTGGACCCCTCAAACCTCCTAGCCTCTTGGTCCCTTGACCTCTGCACCTCCAGTCACTTCTCCCTTCCACAATGACCACCTGCCCAACAGCCATGCCTGTCACGGCCAGGAATTTCCATCAGAACTTTTGATTGCAATCATTTCTTGTTTGACTTCTTCCTGTTCTGCCTCTAGACTGACTACGTGCTCAGCACTCCGGATGCACCAAAATATCCTGTCCCTCTTACGCCACCTCCTTCTCGCCACCCAGTGACTCTGCATGTCTCTGTTTTCTGCAGGTCCAGTTCAGAGTCTTCGGTCCACGACTAAAACCACCCCCTTGGTCACACGCTCAGACCTTTCCCCTTCCCTCCTGTCATTACCAAGACCTTCATCCTTACACAGGATCTCTCTACTCCATCTTACAATGGCCTGACAATCTACAGTTGTCTTGAAATAAGAAGGTTTAATTTAAAAACACACACCTTAATCTTAGATGATGCCAACGATCTGGAGTGTGTACAAGTGAAGAACTTCAGTTACTGGACACACAGTGAAGCTGAGTCACGATCACAGCCCTTACATGCAACGTCTCCCATTCATCTTCCCCTCTCCTTCTCCCACCCATGGATTTTTATTGTGTTCTCAATTGTAGTTGACATTTAATGTTATTTCATATTATTTTCAAGTGTCTAGTATAGTGGTTAGACAGCTATATAATTTATGAAGCGATAACCGCCCCCCCCATAAGTCTAGTACCCATCTGACGATTGTGTGACAACCAATTTGTACTAGTTAATCCCTTCACCTTTCTCACCCCACCCCTGTCTGATCACCATCAGCCTATTCCCTGTATCTATGAGTCTGTTTCTGATTTGTTTGTTCCTTTATTCTGTCCTTTAGATTCCACATATAAGTGAGATCATATGGTATTTATCTTTCTCAGTCTGACTTATTTCACTCAGCATAATACCCTCTAGGTCCATCCATGTTGGTACAAATAGTAAGATTTCATTTCTTATTTATGGCCAAGTAATACTCCATTATGGAAATGTACCAAATTTCTTGATCTAATTGTCTATTGATGGGCATTTCAGTTTCCATAGCTTGGCTATTGGGAATTATACTGCAGCAAACATAGTAGTGCATATATTTTTTCAAGTTAGTGTTTTGGATTTCTTTGGATAACTTTTTTTTTTTAAGATTTATTTAATTGTTTTTAACAGAGACAGAGAGAGACAGAGAGAAGGGGGAGAGCTCAGAGAGTCTCCATAGTTGTACGTCATCGGTTTTGTACATGGTTTCATTCCACATGGGTGGGAGTGGGGCGGGAGCTGGGCTTCTGCATGGGAGGCACGCCCCCTCGACCCAGGGGCTGAACCAGGGGTCGAGAACTGAACTGGGGGCCTCCTGCATGGGAAGCACATCCCAGTTCAGCATATGGGTTCACACGGGCTGGGGCCAGGATTTGATCCTGAGTCCCTGGGGCTGCAAAGTGAGCGCTTAACCCGCTGAGCCATCTTGGCTTCCCCAGAATTCTTTGGATAAATACATAGGAGTGGAATTGCTGGGTCATAAGATAGTTCTATTTTTAATTTTTTGAAGAACCTCCATACTGTTTTCCATAGTGGCTGCCCCAATTTGTAATTCCACCAACAGTGCACAAAAGTTCTCTTTTCTCTACATCCTCACCAATAGTTGTTGTTTGTTGATTTATTGAATATAGCCAATCTGACAGGTCTGAGGAGATATCTCACTGTGGTTTAATTTGCATTTCTCTGATGATTTGTGACACTGAGCATCTTTTCATATGTCTGTTGACCATTTGTATGTCCTCTTCAGATAACGTCTTTCAGGACCTCTGCACATTTTTTAATTGGCTTGTTTGTTTTTGATGTTGAATGTCATGACTTCTTTATACCTTTTTGGATATTAACCCCTTATCAGATATATCATTAGCAAATATCTACTTCCATTCAGTAGACTGTCCTTTTGTTTTGTTGGCAGTTTCCTTTGCTGTGCAAAAACTTTTTGGTTTGATGTAGTCCCATTTGTTTATTTTTTCTTTTGTTTTTCTTGCCTGAGGAGATATACCAGAAAAAATATACTACTAAGGGTGATATCTAAGAGTTTACTGCCTATGTTTTCTTCTAAGAGTTTGAAGGTTTGGGGTCTTACCAGTACATTTCACCCATGTATTCCTATTATTGATTTGCGCATGTCAGCTAAGGTTGATTTTGCTGTAATCTCTGAAATAGGACAGCCCCCCTTTCACATACATGCTGGAGGAAGCGATACCCCACTCAGTCTTCAAAGGATCCCCATCTGTCTTCAGCTTCTACCATCCAAGAACATTTTTCTCAACAAAGTCACCAAGGTCCTCATGCGCCAAATCCAAAAGAAAGAGGCTGAGATATGACTTGGCCTCTCATTAGCATGACATTAGCATCTGGACACATTCCCTTCTCTGAAAACATTTTGTTCTCCAGGTGCTAAGTCCTCTGTGACAGGACGTGAAGGTTTCAGCCGATATAAATGTGGGAACTTAGCCACTGTGGGCTTTTCCCCCTCTGATTGTTGTGTGCTGCATAAAAGGGAAGAAACAGGAATGCTTCCCCTCACTTCCTGGGGAAGCTGGAAGTCTGGGCTTTTCTACCCCATGTGGAAAGGCAAACCATACCCCCACTTGCTCTGGTCTTGAGCTTAATGGGCCATGACAAGTAAGAAGAAAGCAGGTCTTGGGGTCTTGGGGGTATAGAGAAGGCGTGGGGTGAGGAACTGCTGGAAGGGTATGACAGCAGTGGAGAGACTGCTACCAGATGGGACCCACATAAGGCAGGAGCTGGTACCTGGGAAACTGCCGAGAAGGGGGAAGGCCTGGCCCCCAGGAAGCAATGGGCAAGTGGACCCATCCTAGGAACAGTGTTGAGCACCCAGGGCTCAGTGAGAACTGAACCTGGTCTGAGGATCATCAGCCTTCTCTCTACAGAGCCCTTTCCCCCCTCTGCACATGGAGGGCTTCCCCTGTCTACACCCACACCAGAGAGAATTCTTCTCTCTCTATCCCAGCACCTTACCCATTGATTCACCAGCTAGAAGGTCCCCAGTCATGCCCCATCCCATGATTCCATGCAGATGTTCCCTTATGTGTTTAAAAAGGTCCACATAGAAATTCATAGAGTGAAGTTGGGTCACAAAATGGGTGCCCTCTATCCCCTAAACTTAATGGGGAAGAGTGACAGAATATATGAGCTCAAGGGCCACAAGTTAGGACAGTTGTTAGTGACCCTTCTCTTTTACTGACTTCTACTCTTCTTTAACAGCACTGGTCTCCTTTGCTGGTCATTCCCCTTCATGTGGCCCCTAAATGATGAGTCCCTTAAGATTCACTTCTTTTTACTTCTTTTTAGACCTAGATAATCGAATCCATTCCCATGCCTTCACATAGCATTCACTTTACACCAGACTTCCATACTGATACACTCAAACTTCCCTTCCGCACTCTAGGTCCAGAAATCCATCCACTTACTCGATGTCCACACTTGCGTATCTCAGAGACATCGCAAACTTACCATGTCCAAGGTCACAGGGCCCTGATGACTCATTCCTGCCTGTCTCGCCAACCAAACACCAAGCCCTCTCCCTCCCATCCTTCCCACACACCAGCCTCGTGGGCCCCCTTTCAGTTCCCACGGGGGGCACACCCTCTTTCATCTCAGGGCCTTTGCACACAATATTGTTTCTGTGCAGAACTTCTCTGCATTGCTTGCTCCTTTGGTCACTATCTGAGCTGTCATCTTCTCAGAGGCCTTTTCTCTGCCACTTAGTATCTAAAGTAGGTCCCCCTGTTACTTTCTACAAGTAAACCTCCGTAGTATTAGTCACCATGTGTATTTATCTGTATTGTCCTTCACCCCTATTAGCCCATAAATTTCATGAGGGCAATGACTCTGCTACATTCCTGGCACCTGGGATACTGCCGATCCATAGGAGATGTCCAGCCAATATTCATTGAATAACTGGCAGGGACTGTAGGAGCTAAGATGGATATACAGTAGGAGAAGAAGTTGGAGAGGTGTAGGGAGTGCCAGTAAGATAAGGTGACCAGATGTTAACATTGGTAAAGCGGGACACCATTGACCGGGGGGGAGGGGGTTCTTGATTAAAAATTGGGTCTATCTCCCGCCGTTCCCTAGCTTGTCGTGCATTCTTTCCAAACATTGGGACTTTTTTAAAACGCCGCGGGACACAGGACAAATTGTTAAAAATTGGGACTGTCCCGCCAAAAGCGGGACGTCTGGTCACCTTACAGTAAGATGATGCATTTCCTGTTAGATGTTTGAGCTCAGGAAAACTGGAAGAAAAATGAATGGATCAGTCCAGGAGACAATTAGACACATGAGTGTGAAGGTAAAGGAAGTTAGAGATAAAGACATAAGTAAAAAAAGGGAGGGGGAACCCCTTAGTTACCAGTCACCATGGTAGGTACAAGGAATGAGCTGCGACCAAAACAAACATGGTCACTGCCCCACAGAACAGTGTGTCATGTGGACAATGGCTGGTTAGCAAAGACTGTGCTTGGCAGTGAACTTCTATCTCCTTCCATTTATCTGGGCACGTGGCTGCCCAGACAGAAGCGCCATTTCTCAGCCTCCCTTGCAAGCTGGTGTGGATGTGGACTGAGCCTCACTAATGGGATGTGAGCACAAGTGAGGACTGCCACTGTGGGCTGACCTGTGTCACCCAGAAAATTTACACGTCCAAGTGCAAATCCCCAGCTCGTCCCTCAGGATGTGTACTTCTTTGGAGATAGGATCTTTATGGAAGTAATCAAGTTAAAAACGAGGCTGTTGGTGTAGGCCCTTATCCAATATGACTGGCATCTCATGAAAGGAAATTTGCACACTGAGGGATGCATAGAGGGAGAATGGTGTGAAGAGATTAATAGGAGAAGATGCTCATCTGTAAGCCAAGAAGAGGCCTGGAGCAGATTGTTCCGGTACATTTCTAAGAAGGAACCAACCATGCCAACACCTTGACTTTGGACTTTTGACCTCCAGAACCAGGAGAACATAAATCTCTGTTGTTTCAATCACCTGGGGTGGTACTTTGTTACAGCAGCCCTAACAAACTAATACAGATTCTGTTTCCAAGTCTGGGCCTAGAAAGAAATGTGGGTGAACCTCCCTGCCCATTTCCCTCCCTGCCAGCCAGGGGACAACTAGAGCCAATGCCTTCTTTGATCCAGAGCCAGAAGTCACATAGTGACGGGACAGAGCCACACTAATAGAGCACATTAACTGCTTCCTCTGGACTTTATAGAAGACAGTCTATCCTATCCTTTATAAGTTACTATGTCTGGGTCTGCTTGTTTGTTACAATAGCTTCACCTGGATCCTAACTGATGCATCACTGTGCATACAAGCCACGGCTAGCTTGAAGAGACTCACAAGTGGCTTACCAAAAAAAAGCTTAAAAATGAATTACACTTGACCTCTCATCATTATCCCTGTGCTCCATAGTTGTAGAATTTAAAATGCACCCTGTCATATCCACCTCGACCTCCTAAACCCCCAATTTAGTTGATGGCGTCAACTCCAACTCGGTTCTCATTGTCAGCCTCACTTCTCTTCCCATTTGCAGACCACTCAAAACATCTCTCCTAAGATCCTTCCTTCTGATCTCCTCAACCACAATATGTCCTTTATTTTACTACAATTTGGTTTTCAAGTTCAAAATGCTTTCTGGACTACAAGGCTGCCACAGCACAATTTTTTTTTTTCTTTCTTTTCAACCCAAATAACAATTGGATGTGACTCAGCTATCATGATTACAGGTAAAGCACTTTCTCAACATCCACATGTCGTCTGCTTTTGTGTCTTTTGCTTTAGAGTAAAATCCCCTTTGAAATTAAAGGTAGTTTTTCCTGTGATAGAATTCAGACAACCAGATTTTTTTAGCTAGACAATTTTGGCCTTTTTTTTTTTTAATGCTGACATTACAATGCAGATTCATTGTTAATTGATAACCTATATTCCTGACTTTCCCTAAATAGAAGCAAAAGAAAAAAGGATATATATATCACAACGTGCTGATTAAATTCTATCCTACTTCAAGGAAACTCTTGTCTAAGCTGGAATATCTTGAGTGAATATTTTGATCAAACATGGGTTGCTTTCGGGTTTTCATCATGGTCCCCCCCCTCGCTGTTTCTGAGCCTTTTTTTCTCAGGCAGCTTTCCGATGAAAGTTCAAATAGGGGATCCGTTCTACATTCCAGATAAAAATTAAAAATCTCTGAAGCATTTGTCTACACATGCAAATGAATCAGTCAGTCCTGTATTCTTCTTTTTCTAGCATGAAGGCAATGTGGATACATTTGAATCATTCAACAATGACATAACTTACCTTCTCCATGATCTATTTGTACTTGCAAAATGTTAGTGGCTCGAGGGACTGAGCAGAAGATGAAATGAAGAAGAACTGTACTTCTTGCCCTGGCTCTGTCACAGGAAGGGTGCATGACCTTGGGAAAAGAAAAACATCCTTTTCTGACTTTGCTTCCTCATTTGCAAACCAGGGAAAGCAATGCCCTGCTAATTTACTAATAAATGACCTCATTACTGACTGTAAACATCGTGATTGTTTAGCATTTATTTCTGCAGTCTGTCAGGACATTTTGAAATTTCTGCATGAAATATACAACTTCGTTCAGTCTTTCTCCTTCTCCCTCTCACGTGGCGCTTTGTGAATACTGAACACATGGCTGATGTAAATGAAATTCAATGTCATTTATTTTCAAATGGCTAAAAGGAAATATAATTCAGCTTCCCAAAAACCTTTCAAATAAAAGTTCCCTAAAGAAACAATAGAGACATGTATCAGCTTCCTTGACCTTGACCTTGGAGACAAATTCAGATTGAAGTAGCCACCAGAGAGTGAAGTCAGCAGAACCCAAAGGCTTTATAGGGTGAGGAGAAGGACAAGTATGGGTCAGGTACCTGTCAGCAATCTGACACCATGGGCCCAGACTAACAATCCATGTTTAAGTCATCCCTGTCTCTCTCTCTCTCTCTCTCTCTCTCTCTCTGGCTCTCATGCATGCACAATTAAAGAGAACTACAGCATGTTTTTAAGAGTGAAGAGCCAAGATGTCCAAAAGGAGAGCGAAAAGTCTACAGATCTGTAGGCCCCTAAAAGAGATTTCCTTCTGCTGCACATGCATGCAACCAAGAGTAGCAAGTCATGGTCATTCAGGAAGTCTATGCGGTTCATGGACTAACCTCTAGGCTCTGTCCCGCTGCCCCCACCCCCCGCCCCCCAAAAAAGTCAGGGAGGACCTTAGTAGATCAAAGACAACCATAAACATAAATACTCAACATCCCACATGGACTTTCAGTTTATTGTCAGGTCATGTTTGCAAACTACTCAGTCAACCCCACAAAATGAAAATGTTTCATTTTTGTTACAAATTGTTCATCTTTAAGGAAACTCAAGCTAACATAAAACTCTATTTCCTAATTCTAATTGCTTTGAAATTACCCATAAGGGGAATGGTCACCTTGTTAGGGTCATGAATGTTCCTGAAATGTGACCATCATAGAAATGGGTTTTATTCATGTCTAATACTCGTACATGTTCATGTTCCAACCAATCAAAAGCCTGAACACAGACAGAGGCTCCCTCTACTTTGAAGTGACAGTGAGATTAACTATGTGTCAACAGAGATGACTTCATCGAGATACATATTTCCTCTCATGGACTATAAGTCTTTCTCCTAAAACCAAACTAAGTTGTCATTAAAGAGTGACATTTTGAGACCTACGCATTATCAACTGCCATCTGCATGCTGTTTCAATTATTTGTCTCCTCTTCCTCAAAACTATCAACTATAAATATTACCAAGTCTCACTCCAGCACAGTATTTTTGAAAATAGGTTACAGTGTTAGTCTGCCCATAAAATAACCTATCACCATACAGGATAATTGATTTGGGGGTCTCGTTGTCTTTTAAACAAAGTCAGTGAAAATCTGAAACGTTCTGTTGTAAGAATAAGTTTTAAAAACAATGGCTAAGAATGGAGCAGAAATTAGAGCACACGATAAAATCCCTGGAATAAAAACAACCTTTGAATCACAGGTGGGCATAAATTGAAAAATCTATTGCCTTTTCCTGTAGACATTTCTCAGGAAAGCGCCATGCTACCATTCATCAGAGAAACTTATCAGAAACAGTAGAAAATAATTCATCTCTGGGAGAAACATTTCATGATTAAGCATGATGAAAAGTAGTCTCACTAGAGGCATTCTAATCAAGTTCTAGCCTGTGCAAAAGTTCTTAACAAATGGAATCCACACGTATTCAAGCAAACTATGACACATCAGAGCAGGTCATGATTTTAACAATACCACAATTGATCATTTATACAGCTGAAATATAAATTTCTATCAAGCTCATCACAATTCTCCAAGCTCAAGTTTTAATTAAAATATAAAAATTTAATGTTTAAATGAAATATACCAGGATGACAACAGTGGTTAACTTAGGGAAGGGGGGGGTCTGATTAAGGTCATTTTTATTTTATTCTCTAGAGTTTCTAAATTTTCTGCAATATATTATTAATACTGTATAATAAAAAACTTCAATATATTTAATTTTTCCAACCTTACTAATGTTTTCACTACCTATACAGTGTTATCTTAAATATGGCACTTTATCTATGTGAGTCAGTCTTCAATGAGATTCTGAGGTCTACAAAATTAGTAAGCAGAGTATCATAAAAATTACTTGCAAGCCCCCATGTCAAGAGACAAAGAAATGCATCTTATGAAACTCTCTGTGGATGGGCTTTAATAACTGTAGAAACATCCTCTTTTAGAAAAACATGCCCCAAACTGAAAACAGCGGTTGTTACCATGGAGATGGCCGTACAATGGATTTTACTTTATATTTTACACATATCCAGGGTTTGTGTTTCCTATATTGCTTTTACTTCTTTATTTCTTCTTATTGAAAAACAATCCTTCCTATTTCCTTTGAAAAAGTTGGAATGTTTAACAAAAATCCCACGATTCACAAATGCACACATTTCTTATTTGCACAATAGGAATTAAGGTACAAAAAATTAATCTTTGAAACACTGAACATGGGAAAAAATGAAGTCACTGAGCTAATAATGATGGAGTTTCTTTTGGGGATGATGCAAATGTTCTGAAATTAGAAAGTGGTGATGGTGGCACAACCTTGTGACTATACTAAAAGACACTGAATTGTACTGTTTTAAATGGTGAATTTTGTTGTATGTGAATTACATCTTTAAAAAAACAAACAGAAGACACTGAGGAAGAAGTGTGATTTAAGACTGAATTACCTGGGTACATTTTCCTTGATCATGGTGTATCAGCCCAGCCAAAAAAGTAGAAGATGAGGAACAGATCCTGGACGCTTGGGACAACCAGCAGAGGCTACAGTATTCTGAAGGTCATCTTACCCAAGACTAAAGGTCACGTGTCATTGTGCAAGTAGATCACAGTGAGGACATTTCACCTCATCAGAGCGGGAAACATCCTCACCTGCTCCGTTGGAAATATTTGCACAATTTACTCTACGGGGTACTTTGATGACCTTTCATCACCTTCTTTAGCCATGTGGATGCCTGTTCTGAACTGGCTTTGGATGAATAGTTAACCATCTCCAAAGTGAGTGGCTTAAAACCAGGGGCACTGATGTAGCTCGTGATTCTGCAGGTCACCCATTTGGGCTAAGCCTCAGCTAGGCTCACTCATGTCCATGTTCAGCTGCAGGTCAAGTGGGTTGACTGTGAGCTGGGGGGACAGTAAGGAGACCACATATCCCTCTGCATCCAGCAGGACGACCCAGGCTTGTTCACACAGCTTCCAAGAGGATGCGGGAAGCATGCCAGGCCTCTTGAGCAGAGACTGAAACTGCACAGGCCACTTCACACGCATTCTCGTGGTCAAACTGAGTCCCAAGCCCAGTAGTGGGGATATAGGCTCCACTTCCCAGTGGGAGGAATCATGGCATCACCTTGCAAGACATGGGATACAGGGAGAGGAATAATTGTGGCTGCTTTTTGAAAGCAACCCAACACATAGCCCAAGCAATGGAGACTCCAAATGTGTAAACACAAGGAAATAAATATTTGAGGGCTCTCAACTCAGAGCTCATCTTCCCAGAGGAACACAAGGAACACAATAATTTAATGATTTCAACGCCATGTATTATTCAATGAGAGAAAGCTGTCACTAGAGGAAACATCATTGGCTGAATTGAAATGCATCCATGTCCCCAGCCACTGTGCTGGCTCCTCGGTTGTTACGTTCAGGAGATAGAAGGGAGTTTGTTTCAATAGGGGGCAGGGTGGTGGCCCTTCTACAATCTTGGCTGAGGATTGCTGAGGGAGGGCTATGGATGGTCTTAAAGACTCAGAGACATCTCACCGATCCTGAGTCAAGGGAAGGTGTTGGGTTTGTGATCAGGCGAGCAGAGGATCACTTAAGTGCTTGAGTCTACCCTCCCTCAAAGACAGACTATTGTCTCCATATGTCAAGTCATGTGATTCCCCAGATCCACTTCATGTGGCTTAATTCTATACGGTGAGGATGAGTAACTGGGAAAACCAAGCAATCATTTCAAAACAGAGAAGAATTGGCCAGAAGTTTCCAATTACTGCCACACATAGAAATGGGTCAATACGCTTATTAAAAATACTACTTCTTGGGCTCCATTTCCAGACATGACGTTTCAGTAAGTTTGGAGTTTAGTGCAGAAGCTGGTAATTTTTAGCAGTCCCAGGTAGGGCAGGTTTGGTTTTATTATGTGAGAAATGAGGATAACTCTGCTTCATGTGGCTTCAAGGAATGTAGCAATGGCCATGGATGGACGCAGCATGTAGGCTTGAAGTGCATCTAGGCAGATCCTGTAAGTCATACTAACTGTAGAAAAATGCTGACTTAGGTGAGATTCCACCAGACACATTCCTGTGTTACATTCCAGGACTTCTGATTTCTCCTGTCACCTATTGATCAGTCATTAAAATCTAGTACCATTACGTTAACCCCAAGTAAACTAGGATTGCATACAGAGGCAAGGTACGAAGATCCCATAAAAGAATACTTATGACATAAATGTGTTTGTTCTCATGTAAGCAGCTGGGCACTGGCATGAAACCACAAGGGACTCCACTTTTCCAACCTCACCACTTAGTCATTAGTCAACCTCACAGTGTAAGGAACTGGGTCTCCAGCCATCACATCCCAGACAGAACACTGGAGGAAGGGAAAGAAGCAGGTAGCTCCGCCCTTTAAAGAAACTTCCTGGAGTTTGCACATTTTACTTCCACTCACATCCCTTTCACCACAACATAGTCACATGAAAAGGAAGTCACTGAAAAGGAAGGCTGCATGATACACTATGTATTCTAGCCAGGTAGGGGAGTTCAATTTCTATGGAAGAGGGAAGAACAGAAATTGTAGGACAAGAGGAAATCCCCGCTATAACCATACTAGGTCCGAACATCTACCTATGTTTATAGCCCATAAGAAGCTTAATGCACAAAGGTGTTCATTGTAGAATTATTCATAATTACAGCTAACATTTGGAAACATTTAATAGTCAGCAATGGGAAATTGTTAACTACGGTTTGTCAATATAATAAAGTAATATAGAACCATCAGAAAGGTTGGTTACTTAGATCACACAATCATTTCCAACTTGAAATGGTGTTTAGTTTCTCCATTTTCCCTCTTAACTACCCACGAAGCACAAAAGCTCATAAAACTGAGACAGACAGCTTCCTCAATCTTGGAGGAAATGACCATAGGTCACAGAAAGATTTGATTAAGATAAATCCACTCAGGCTTCAGTGCATGGTAACCTTAAACTCCACTTTATGGAAAAAAAAAAAAAAAATTACTCCTAAAAATAAAAACAAGAGAACAAAAACAAGAAGACATTTTTCGTCCCCCAAACATCTGTCCGAAGACACTGAGCTAATTATAATCAGCATCCGGCCCATCACCCCAGGCCACCCTGGAAGCATTGGGGTTGAGTGCACTGACTTCCCATCAACATCCCTACACTCTCCTGCCATTGTCACCCTGTATCTGAACAGAAATACCAATCCGGGGGAACAGCTTGGCAGGACGTAGGCGCAGAAGATGCTAGCGGAATCTTGGTGCTTTTGGGTGCTGCTGTCTCAAAGGTAAAGCTTTACGGGGGAAGACAGAGACAGGGAGAGTCCTGATAGCGCAGCCGAGAACTGTAGCCGTTCGTGTGCTTCACTGGGTCTGAGGACAGGAACATAGCACAGGGAGGGCGTCTCTGGAGAGAGCAGGGGTGCAGTAGGTGGAAGACCTTAGAAATCAGGGGGGCTCTAGCATAGGGTGACCAGACGTCCCGCTTTGGGTGGGATAGTCCCAATTTTTAACAATTTGTCCCGCGTCCCGTGGCATTTTAAAAAAGTCCCGATTTTTGGAAAGAATGCACGACAAGCTAGGGAACGGCGGGAGATAGACCACATTTTTAATCAAGAACCCCTTCCCCCCCGGTCAATGGTGTCCCTCTTTACTAATGTTAAAATCTGGTCACCTTACTCTAGCAGGAGTCTTGCACATCAACACCCCCCCCCCCCATTTCAAGTGTAGGTTCAGGGGTGGATCCTTCATCTCACAGAGAGAAGATCCAAGCTTCCCGCCTTCTCTCCTCACAAGCCCTGTGTTGGAACACATGCTCCCCTGTCTGATGATGAGTATCAAGGAAAACACTAATTGAGCTCTAGGAAGATCGATGGAGGAACAGATTTGTGGATGAGTCTTCTGCATCAGACAGACGCGCCTTGCAACAATTAGTTGGCAACTTCAGTGGAATGTCATAAGGTCTGGCCATTTGGAAACGCCTGCAGAATATCCGGAAGGCGAGCAAACCAGAGCATCACACGGGAGATGGCTGAGCAGGCCTGCGAAGACACTGAGGACTCTATGGCAGAGCCAACGCTACAAGGGGCTCAAGACCACGGCTCCTGCAGAACACAGACCCAGGGGTGACGAGGCGAACACTGAACTCATCTCTCAAAAGGAAAGCAGCCCCTTTGACTCCCCCCCAAAACATGAACTTGGGAAAACAGAACAAGAGAACGGTACCGGACTTGAGTTTTTCCAAAGTAATTCTAAAAGAATTACTAAAAGA